>JASAND010026081.1:0-18438 GCA_030248195.1 Trissonchulus latispiculum | reverse complement strand
GAGCGTTTTTTGATGGAAGCTAGCCTGGATTTATTTTAGTGGGGGCGGGCGGGGTATTCTCATTTTGCCAGTACCCACTCGGCCCCACACCCACTTGTTTTGGGCTTCCTCCCAACCACTTATATACCATGAGGTGCCAGAAGCTGTAAAATTTTAAGGATTTTTGGTAAAATATTCAATTTTTTTGGCCTTGACGGAATTTTTTGGTCTAAAATCGTCTTTTTTGGTGCTGAAACTGAATTTTTGAGTATTTCCAGCTTTGTTTATAGCAGCATTGTAACGAAAACAGGTAAATTTTGCTGTATCTTTGGCGATGCTAGACCACTTTGGACCTTCCCACCCCCACGTTTTTCACCGAAGGTAAACCCAGTAAGGACTTCGGCTAGATATTGAATGAAGCTGAAATTTTGTCACCTTCTCATTACCATTTGAAAATTGTATCCTTCATATTTTCTTGAAATTATTTGACTTTCAATCTTTCCTCTAACTGTAATATCGTTTTGTTTCGATATTTTGCCCAAGACACGTTCCTGGAATTGATAACAGAGAGCCTGCCAGCTGTCGTCACTCTTAACCTACCTACACTTTGAGTTGTATAATAGCAGAAAAGCAGCAACTTTTTGGATTTGACCGGTTTCGCCAAATCAATCCTTATGACATTTTATCTTTAATTTTTAATTTAATTTTTATAAATTTTGTTGGTTATTTATTATGTTATTTATTATTATTTCTTATATTATTATTTATTATTATGTTATTTGTTTTAGGCGCTCTAACCTTGGCCAACAAAAAGGGCTACCTGGATGGTACCAAGCAACGGGGCTCTGCCGGTAAAAGCCTCAGTCATATGCGGGCCCAGAACTATTCGATTCTGGACAAACAGTTTCAGGACATTGATGACAAATATGCCCGAAAGCTGGAACGTATGGGTATGGGTGGGCCCCTGCAAGATTTTCCCGAAAAACGAAGCTACGAACCTCGCATAGAACTGGAATATGTGGATGAAAAGGGTGATGAAATGCGTCCCAAAGATGCCTTTAATTACCTGTCGTGGAAATTCCATGGGAAATATCCGGGAAAAAAGAAGAAGGAACGGCTGCAGAAAAAGAAATTGGAGGATCAGCTGATGAAGGCTATGACCAGCTCGGATACCCCCCTGGGAACCCTGGAAAAACAGCTGAAAAAACAGGAACAACTCCAGGTGCCCTATATTATGCTGTCCGGCAGTGGGGCTAAAGAACTGACAGCCCTAAAGAAGGATTAGATGTTAACGTTTTTCTTGGGGGGGGGGGGTTTGATTGTTATACTGGAATATTTTCAGGATTTTTAGTCGAAGAGGGACAAGGGAAAGTATGTGGTAATTTTTGCAAAAAAATTTGATTGACGACTTGGGGGGAATTCTTCTCTGTTTGTGGCTTTGGAAACTTTATCTTTGGAACGAAATGAAAAATGGATGAAAAATGTGTGTTGGAGTTGAAAGGATGAAACTGTGTAGGAAATCAAATTTATTGGAATGGAAAATAATCAGTCGGCTTAACTTCCTGATTGATGTTTGTTTGTACCTATTTATTTTGTGAAGGTTTGTTAGCAACTACTATACTTCATGTACTATTGGCTGAAATTTTCATGTCATTAACTGAGAAATTCAAAAAATATTGTACCCAGGTCTTTCGGGGTAGTACTTCGGCCCACTGCACTACCAACTATAGTTACCATGGTTGCATAAATCAAACTTGAAGGAGTTCTTGTGCCTCATATTTTCTGTGCCCGCTGTTGTGGGGAATTAAAAACAGATTAATGCCAATTTGACGATATAAATTATGAGAGGCCTTAATTTGATGAAGAAATTATAATTTCCAGTGTTCTTATTTATGCGCCCAATTTCTTATTTTGATAATAATTATTGGCGAATTGTTAAAAATGTGAAATCATGGACTGTGTTTGTTTATGTGAACTTTTTTAATAAATAAGTTTTCTTCTTTTGCTGTGTTTGTTGTTCGTTGTCTTTTGGTAGATTTTGTCTGTTTTTATTTTGCTGCTTTGGCACAGCAAAAACTCGGTACTATCAGATCGAATTTGAGATAGTAGATTTTCTGAGTGATCTACCGACCAGTGCTCCGTAGTAGATATGTTATCCACCGTTACCGTTTAATTACAGCAGGGAGCCGTTTTCTCGTGTTTCGACAATAAAGTACCCAACTCTACGTGCTTGAAAACTTGAAAATGTCGTGACATTTAGGTGATTTGAATGGAATATAACGCTGCCTGGATGTGTACATATGCAATGCAGGCATAGGTGTAATTGGGGGGAGGTTGGGGGAGTAACGCACCATCCATTTTTCCGATAAAGGTTTTTCCCCAATTTTGGGGGCAGAGGGTTGCCAAAGTTTGCCAAAAATCGAATATTTTTAGGGTTACTTTTTGCAAAAAGTTTCTAAATATTCTAACACTTCGGCGAGAAGTGCTTATTGCTGCGAGAAATGTACGGCACTTCCTGATTCAACGTAGGCCTTATTTAGACTTGGAAACATGTTGGTAAACAAGATTTTCGAGCTTAGAACACCTGTCTACTGTTAGGATTATGTCATAGTTTAGCATTAGGAGCCGCTGAAAATGCGATGCTATTTTTGGCATGAAAATAGAAAAATTGGGGGGGGGGTTGGAGGAACTAGAAAGGGGCCGCCAAAATTTCGTGGGAATGCGCCTCCCCCACCCCAAATCCCCTTTACATCTATCGTGGGAGGTTTGGAGATTTATCTCACCGGCCCTGTTCGCAGTGTGCGGTAGAGTTGTGCCCGGTCAAATTTTCACTATCCATTTTCTAATTTTTTCCACAATTTCTTCTTCTTGGCTGGCGGCAATCGGTTATCCATATGGGAAGCCTCCACCTCCATGCCCAGCGCACGTCTTCGCAAGGCAGACCACAGGGAAGCCCGGAGTAGGGCAATAAACGCGTCTACCCACTCGGCAGCATAATTTAAGGACTGGAGGCATCCAGCTCCGACATGTCTGATGATAAAACCAGAAAGGGAAAGGATCAGCCATGCCCCGCAAAATTGGAACCCATTTAGCGCCGTTGACCAGACGGATGCCAGGGGACACCTGTGGGGATCTCCGTTTGACGGGGTCCTTGTCCATCGGATTTCCCACGGAGGCGGTTCCATTGCCCCCCACAATTTCTTCACTAGAAAGTCCAATTTAAGCTTACCCGAGTTGTCTAAGTTGTAATAAATAGCAGTAACTATTGTTTGGCACTGTTTGTTGTATGCCGGGCCGACCGGGCTTACACCGGGCCGCCGGGCCAACCGGAACCGGGCCTACCGGCCCTTGAATCGGGCCTCCGGGTCCGGGCCGGCCGCGGCCCGGTTGGTTCAGCAGACCCGGCCCGGGAAATTTGTTGACGGCACAACTCTAGTGTGCGGTGGTGCTTGAAAATGCCGGTTTTAATGCTCGTTGCATTGAAGCACCTGTGCTTCTGTAGTTTTCAGGTGGTTAATGCTCTTACCCGTTAAGCAGAAGAAAGACCGCAAGTTCGAGTCCATCCAAGTGCCCGAGTTTTTGGACTTGGGAGTTTCTCATTAGAATTAATACTACTCTTGAAAAACAGACACATACACACACTAGCGTAGCCAGAAAAAAGTTTCGGTGGGGGGCAAGCCAAAAATGCTTTGAAATCTCTACCGTAACTGAGCCGTTGGTGGAAAATTTCAAGCAAAATCTAGTGTTTTTTGAGATATTTTCGTTCAAAAATTGCGCCGCAGGCCAAAATTTTTCGAAATATTTATTCACGCTGCTTTTACTCATTAAGAATGTTTGTTTTGTCTCCGATTTCGGGGGGGGCATGCCCCCCTCGCCCCCCCCCCCCTGGCTACGCGCCTGCATACACACACACCAGCTATTTTTACAAAGTTGATAGAGTAGTTAGAACTTCGGGAAGTTTTTCCTAATTTAGCGAACTATGCGAAATTTTCAGTTTACTAATTTGAAGAGTTTTCTCCATATCCACCAAAAATTGACTGAAAATTTTTGAAATCTAGTTTAGACTCAGGATTTGCTCTTGCGAAGTTCGCTGGAGTTTAGCGAAGCTAGCGTAATCTTCGCGAAAATTATGCAAACTTCACTAAAATCTTCGCATACTTCTCGAATAATTGCGAACTTCGCAAAACTTAACGAACTTTACAAAGGCTGAATACCTTGTGTCTAAACTAGGTTAAGGGGGGGTCCACCATGAAAAAATTTATGGTCCCGGATTTTGCTCATTTTCACACAAAATTTTGTCATATATGTCCTGCATATTGAGTTTCAATTTCGAGTAGTTTCGTTCAGTACTTAACGAGTAACCGGCTATTAATTGCATGCAATTTGAAAACAGGTGAAACCGGCGGTGCCGCAGCAAATAAAGGCACTTTACACCTGAACTTCCTTGAGAATGGAGCTTCATTCGATTGTATGTTTGTTATCTGATGCAAACAAAGAAGTTAGGGTAGCTTTTAATGGTTGACTTTATTTAGTGATTCTAGGGAGTAGCACCGGCGCTGGAAAGCCTTGACCACGATAATCATTTAACGGCCAATAATTTGAATTTGGTGCATTTGCGGGCTATGGTCCAAGAAAAAAATGTTCCCGACAATGAGAGCTTTCGATTGATATAAAATGTAACATATTTCGAAAAATTTGAAAAATCGCTATTTTTGAGATTATGGTTGTCAGACCCCCATATTTGACCCCAGCGACCAACTGGGTGCACTAACCTGCACCATTTGTGCCCAACTGTGTTGTCATAGCTCCATGTTATTTGCAAAAAAACGGGAATTTCCGAAATTTTGCTAAAAATTGAGATTTCTGCGCCAGAGAATTTTCGAATAGGACAGAGCTAACCAGGATCAATTGGTATCGTTCGAATTGTCTTGTCATAAGCTGTGATTTGTAGGAAGTAGAATTTTTAATTAGGCCTTACAGCTTTCAGAATATTTCATCAAACTTGCTGACTCCCAATTTTAACAATGCAAAACAGTCAAATTTGGCTGTTCGCAAACTTAAAAAATTAATTAAAAATTTTTGAAGACCTAAATTAAAATTCTGCTTCCTACAAATCACCCTTCGAGATTGTATTTATGATATAAAATGGACGTTGAAGCGCTCCCTTCTGTCGTTGGCGAGATTTCTCTGGCGCACGGAAAAAATCACTTTTTCCGTTTCCTATGTTTAACACATACTGACATCAACTTTGAGGTGAAATTACTCACAAACCGTAAGAGATCCGGTCTTCTTTTCAAAAACTCGTTAAAATATACCAATCGGACAACAAAATGTGTGAAAATGAGCAAAATCGGAGATGGTCGAAAAATCGGCCAAAAATGGACCCCCCCCCCTTAAGTCAATTTGTGTTGGATTTTGGAGAAACCCTCTCAAATTAGCTGGCTAAAGATTTTGCGAAGTTCGCTCAAGTTTTCGAAATTCAACGAAATGTCGCTGAGTTCGCGGAGTCAGTGAACTTCGCAAATAATTAACTTTGTTTTGAAGGTCGATAACTAGAATTGAAAACCTAGTAACTATATTTGACCTAAACCCATTTTGTGAAACTTCTACGTGCGGAGGTCTATAGTCACTGAAATATACTTCACCTCCAATCCTGAACTAAAACTATATCCAGTCATTCAACATAAACTAAACCTGAATCCACGATTTTCTGTGGTTTTTCCGATTTTGGATTTGATTTTTGTGAGCTTACAACTTTCAAGAGAGATTTGGAGCTTTACGCAACATTGTGGTGGTGTAGTTAGTTAACACTGTGTGTTAACATTTCTAAACTTTGGCGTCAAGTGCACGTGAATTGTTTGCCGGTGATAACAGCAAGAACTTCACACTGTTGAATTTAATTTGGCTTTGCGTGAAATAAGTGTTGCGTACACATGCTCCCGTAGTCGCCATAAAAATGTCTTTTTTGTCTAAACTATTTAAACTGGGACCCTGCCTACCTGAATTCTTTTTATGGTTTTTTGATAAAATATACAAAGTTCAAGGTTTTATTATCCTTGTTTTTGGGTGTTTTAGAACGGTGGTTAAATATATTGTAGTTCCAGAATAATCTGTCCTTTTGACTTTTCTTTGCTCTTGACCCAAGGATGGCTGCAGACTTCTTGAAAGGTCTGCCCTCTCATAATTCCGAAAATTTTGCCCGCTATGCCCGGTCCACGAGCTTTGGACGAAATTCTGTAAGTTTTGGCGGACGTAATAATTTTGTTGAATTAATTTTACGGTAAAATTGAATATTAGAAATATATAATAGTTTCTCTAAAAGTTTGGCTGGGGTGGTATGTTTAGCATATAAATCTTGAAATTTTGTGTCTAGCCTTTTTGGAAGTGGTCTATTTTTTATTCGTCCAAAACAATGTATAATGTAGACTTTTCCGCACATCTTTAATGTGTTAATAATTTCAAACAAAAGGTGAAGTGTGTTTTCAAAAATATTCAATTTATTCAAATTTAGCTAGGTTGAACCTTCAAAAAATGTCGGAGGTGTATGTAGCCAAACTTTGAAGGTGGGAAGCCTGGCTTATTTTTACTGCGGGGGGCCCATTCGGCGACCTTACCGCTCCCCATTCAAGATGCCCCCATGAATCCCGATCTCCCCCCATAATCTGAAAAATTGCCAAATTTTACCATTTTCACCCTAAATATTCAAATGTTTCCCTGCTTCGCCGGATCTTTAACAAAAATTTTGCTGTTTTAGCTTAAAAACATCGAATATATTGTAATAGTGGTTTTTACCCATTTTTGCAGTTTTTGCTCAAGAACGTAAAAATTAGAAAATTTTTCTTAAAAATATGCCCTCCTTATTTTTGGTGAGTGTTCCGTCGATGGGGGTTTGGCATTCGGCAACTTTGAGCCCCCCCTTCCCATAACGCCCCCCCCCCATAAATTTTGGCCTAAAAATATGCCAGGAAGTTAAAGTTTTTCTAATTTCTGGCAAGGGCAAGACTATCCTTACCCCGGACCCCAAGGCAAATTGAAATTGGTTTGTATTGTTCCTGATTTTAGCTGGAAAAGTCAAAACTGTACATTCCAACAATTGAACATCCCGCAGAGCAAGGTTAGAATTTACGCATACAGTGGTTGTGCTCTGGGAGTTTTATTCAGTAGGCTTCACATGGGCCACAGAAGGTTTTTTGCAACGAACAGGGCATGGTTCGAAACTCAGCTAACCTCCAATGAAAGCGTTCTTAAGGTGGTGGTGTCCTTTTGTGCAGTGCTTTTGTGGTGATTTTTTGAAACGCTATAACTTTCGCAATTTTGGGAGTTGCAAAGAGCTTTATACATCGTTTTAAAGCTTATTATCTGTACATTCATATGAGCTTACAGAACTGCCAAAATTAACAAAAAAATAGCAGAAATTTTCTGACAAGCTGACATCTAACAGGATGAATATTGACCAAAAGTTTTTGAACATCGATTTCTCAAAACTGAAGAATCGGCCAAAAGTTCTTTTTGTGCCACAATATGAAGGACATATGGGCCGAGGGACGTTTTTTTGGATTTGGCTCAGCAGGTCTTAACGGTCGAGAAATCGGCCAAATGCACAGTAACGCGAAATTTCGCAACTTCGCATTGAGTTTTCTTGCAACTCAATATGTTTTAGCCCAAACCAAGAAAAACGTCCCTCCGCAGAAGTGCGAACTTCGATTCTGCCGAAAATCTCCGGAATCTGTCGAGTAGTTTTTGAGAAATCGATGTTCGAAACAAAATAATCGCAGTATTGCCAAAATGGTTTTTCGGCCAAATCTCTAGCTGAAAGCAATAAAGTCCGGCTAATAGGCATTCATAAAATGTGCATTTGGACGATGTATCGATTGAGTATAACTAAGCCAATTTTGTCCTTAACATGTGGCAGTAATTTTGAAAAAAACTGATTTCCTCCACAATGGCCATTTTTTGACCCTAAAAACAGTATTTTGCTTATACTGACTTAACCACTGGAGATAGCTCAAAGATTGTAAGAGCAAAAATGTTCATTTTCGAGTCCTCTTTCCAGCCATACCAACCAATCTCGTGTCTTGTCTACCTACTGGGAGCTTAAGGCCAAAAACCAAAACTTTCTTATCTTTTGGCCTAAGAATACGGGACTGGTCCTAAAATGTTAAGGAGCACGGAAATAGGTTATTTCGTAAGTTTTAGCCTTTTGCGTAAAGGATTAAAGACGTAGGAGTCAAAAATACCCGAAAGGAAACCAGCACCTTAAGAGAGAAGTTAAGCTGGTTGAACCAAATTAAAACGATTTCTGTATGCATATCCCAGTGCATCTTTAATCTAAGAATTGATTATATATATATATATATATATATATATATATATATATATATATATATATATATATATATATATATATATATATATATATATATATATATAAAAATATATGTTTTACACAGTTGTTCAGTATATATATATACATATATCATGAGGGTGCGCGGAGCGCCCCTCATAATATGAGCTATAAAGGCACTTTGCGGATTTGGGAAACAGTTAATTAGCCATAACTAATTAACGGTAGGGAGTTGAGAGCTAAAGTTTACATTTTTGAAGTCTCCAGGCCAAGAGCTTTCGAATGATACCAAACTTGCCCGGAAAAAAATGAACTTTGAAAAAATCGACTTTTTGATACAAGTTTAAAAGTGGGGTTTTTTCTCTGTATCGACCACTTTTTTAGGGCGATTTTTGCGCACACCGATTTTTCAAACGGCCCATAGGAAAAATTTTTCTATATATACTAATTTTTGATTATCTAGGCGATGGTCCAGATCAAGTTTATGTTTGATTTCCGAATTTCGCTCTGGGTCGATTTTTACAGATGGTCAAAAATAGAAAAATCGACGTTTGGACTTAGAAATTTTTCGAGGTCGCAACACAGAAGATTGTCAAAAAGTCGTCTAGAATAGCGTTTTTCGGCCTTGGGATGGTACCCATGTATAGTAAATCGGGGTCGCTGAACACGATGAGCATACTGCCGACGCCGTATCTCGCCTGGTTCATCTGGTTCAGCTGGTTCAACAGTGAACCAGCCCCAAGTTCAAGCTGTCAACAAAGAAAATGGTCTGTAAACCATATAAAACAGCGTTTTTCGGCCTTGGGATGGTACCCATATATAGTAAATCGGGGTCGCTGAACACGATGAGCATACTGTCGACGCCGTATCTCGCCTGGTTCATCTGGTTCAACTGGCTCAACGTTGAACCAGTTCCTGGTTCAAGCTACAGGAGATAGCTGTAAGGTTGATCTTTTGCACACAAAGGTTACTGGGCATGGGGAATTCACTGGTGGTGTTATTTTGGGGATCCGACCCAAGGCTGGCCAGATCTGGTTCATCTGGTTCAAAGTTGAACCAGTTCCTGGTTCAAGCTACTGGAGATAGCTGGAAGGCTGATATTTGGCATACAAAGGTTGTTGGGCATGGGGAATTCACTGGTGGTGTTATTTTGGGGATCCGACCCATGGCTGGCCAGATCTGGTTCAACTGGTTCAAAGTTGAACCAGATCCTGGTTCAAGCTGCTGGAGATAGCTGGAAGCAGTGTTTTTTTTGCTCAAAAAAGTGCGCAATGACACACTTTTTTTCTGAAATTAGCAAAAAATTTTGGGCTTGTGCGCACGAGTGCGCACTTTCTCTAGCGGAACAAAGAAAAAATTACTGGAAATTAGTTGTTCTAAAGTGCTCAGAAAATTGCTTCTGGCTCTCAATTTCACAAAAATCTCTTGTTTTTTCCTGGGGGCTCCGTCCCCAGAACCCCGTATTTACTTTTATACAACTTCAGTCTATAACGCTAAGTTGTGACCTAACATTCACTAAACACACTAACATTAATATACAAACACCCGTGGCCTAATGTATGAGCTAATGTTATGAAATAATTTTAATGTTTGTTTGGCAGTTTTTGGAGAAGTTTACACACGTTAATATAATATAATACAGAACGAACTTTCACAGGAGGTTTTGTCAGCTAGGATTTTGTTCTATCAGTGCTTTCTTACCCACACCGAGGCTTCAAAAAAGCATTTAAAAATCGATATGCCCCGGGCTGAGCCCTGAAAATTGAGTCATGGAAAAGTCAAAGATAGGAACCTTGAATCATTTTCTGAAACTACGTAATTTTCGATGAAATTTAAAAACAGCATTTATTTTTGTTTTTATTAAAAACAGTGAGGAACCTTGAACTAAAAATAACTTAAAAATTGCCAATAGTTTTCATCATTTCGCTAAATACATATACAGAAAACAAATTTACTTCAACAAATAAAACTTTTGAGAGTTATGATAGTGAAATGTTTGCTATGTATTTTTGAAATCTATATATTGCTTCTGGGGGCTCAGCCTTCAGACCCCCCGTTCCGAAGTAGGCTGGTTTCCTAATCCACATTAAGTTCTGGCATCTTATATATAAATTGCTGCAGCTCTGAAAGTTGTAGTTAAGTCAGGTAATTACTAATAAATACAAAACAGCAATTTTATGCGAAATTATAGCTTTTTTCCTGCTATGCGCACTTTTTTAGCAATTTGCGCAAAAAATTTTGGGGCAGTGCGCAGAAGAGCGCAAAAGTGTCCGAGCAAAAAAAAAAACACTGGCTGGAAGGCTGATATTTGGCATACAAAGGTTATTGGAAAAGAGGAATTCACTGGTTGTGTTATTTCGGCGATCCGACCTATGGCTGGCCAGATCTGGTTCATCTGGTTCGAAGTTGAACCAGTTCCTGGTTCAAGCTGCTGGACATAGCTGGAAGGCTGACATTTGGCATACAAAGGTTATTGGGCATGGGGAATCAGCTGGTGGTGTTGTTTTGGAGATCCGACCCATGGCTGGCCGGATCTGGTTCAACTGGTTCAAAGTTGAACCAGTTCCTGGTTCAAGCTGCTGGACATAGCTGGAAGGCTGACATTTGGCATACAAAGGTTATTGGGCATGGGGAATCCACTGGTGGTGTTATTTCGGGGTTCCGACCCATGGCTGGTCAGATCGGGTTCAACTGGTTCAAAGTTGAACCAGTTCCTGGTTCAAGCGACTGGAGATAGCTGGAAGGTTGATATTTGGCAAACAAAGGTTATTGGGCATGGGGAATTCACCGGTGGTGTTATTTTGGGGTTCCGACCCATGGCTGGCCGGATCTGGTTCAACTGGTTCAAAGTTGAATCAGTTCCTGGTTCAAAGTTGAACCAGTTCCTGGTTCAAGCTACTGGAGATAGCTGGAAGGCTGATATTTGGCATACAAAGTTATTGGGCATGGGGAATCCACTGGTGGTGGTATTTTGGGGATCCGACCCATGGCTGGCCAGATCTGGTTCAACTGGTTCAAAGTTGAACCAGTTCCTGGTTCAAGCTACTGGAGATAGCTGGAAGGCTGATATTTGGCATACAAAGGTTATTGGAAAAGAGGAATTCACTGGTTGTGTTATTTCGGCGATCCGACCTATGGCTGGCCAGATCTGGTTCATCTGGTTCGAAGTTGAACCAGTTCCTGGTTCAAGCTACTGGAGATAGCTGGAACGCTACGATTTTGCATACAAATGTTATTGGACATGCGAATTGGTCATACCACCTAAAACAGCGTTTTTCGGAGTTTCGGAGCCTTCATAAGGCGGCGCTCCCAAAAATTGGAAGAAGGACAAGTAGGAAAATGCTCCTTGCAGTCGCATGTAAAATGCAATATGAGCTATGAGGGTCAACATTTAAATGTGTCAAGGACAAGACTTAAAACGTCTAATATGAGCCAGCATCTAAATCGGTAAAGGACAAGATGTATATAACTGGCTAATATGAGCCGCTACGTTTCTCTTGGGCTCATATTGACGCGAGGATACTAAGTTGAGTTAACTCTTTTGCACTTTTCAAATTCGCATATACGTATATATGCATAATTGTCCTGACATACGTGTGCTCTTGATACAATAAGTCAATCGTACGACACCGTGGATAAGCACTAATCAAATTTTTACAGATCAGTTGTGTATTTTGTTGTATAAATGCTATGTACAGTGAGCCGATAGCGAAGACTATACCGGGTTACAGGAGCTTTATACATTTGTTTCTAGTATTTCAGTGTTTCAAAACTGGTATATATATGCCAAATATATACCACCTAATTCAACTTTAAAGGGGAGAACTTTAGCTGTATAAAGTGTTCAGACACCTTAAATTCTGTGTTTGAGCTGGCAAAATTAGATTCAGGCAGGACATCTGTAACCAAACATTACATGAAGCTATTGATATTACGCAAAACGGTGAGGATTTGTTCAAAGACTTGGGAATAAAAGTAAAAAGTCTGTAGGCAAAATGGTATGATGTCGTATGTTAAGCCGTTGAAACCACTGCAGCGAGCGTCAATATGAGCCCAAGAGAAACGTAGCGGCTCATATTAGCCAGTTACATCTTGTCCTTTACCGATTTAGATGCTGGCTCATATTAGACGTTTTAAATCTTGTCCTTGACACATTTAAATGTTGACCCTCATAGCTCATATTGCATTTTACATGCGACTGCAAGGAGCATTTTTCCTACTTGTATATATATATATATATATATATATATATATATAATTCGTATTTGCCTTATTGGAATAATTAAGGTCAATGGCGGTTATTGATTGCTGTATTTAATGTATTTGTATATTTAATTTTAGTGATAGTTACAGAGAAGACGAGCATTCTACTTCGATACCTACATAAACAGTGGAGTCGAAAAGTAATTTTTAATCTATTTGCATGTTGTTACCCAAAAAGTTCCGTTATACGTATATATACATAGAATTTCTAGTTTTCGAAGAAAAGAGCCTGATATCCCGTTTTAATGCATTTGTTTGTTGTTTATGCTCTTGCTCATAGAAGGAAATGAAATTATGTATATACATTAGTTTAAGCTTTGAAGTAACTGGCTTACTTCTACTAGGGGAGGCATTCGGAAGGTTACCTCCATTCGAAGAGCCCCACCCCATAGGTTCCGACCTCCCCTTCATAAGCCTAAAAATTGCCAAATTTCACCATTTTTACCCTAGTCTTGAAAAAGTTTCAGGCTTCGACAGATTTTTCACGAAGCTTTTAGCTATTTTAGCTTAAAAACCTAAAATTTGTCATTTTTAAGCGATGATTAGCAGTTTTTACACAAACACACTTAAAAATTCGCAACGAATTTTTGAAAACATATGTCCCCATTTTTGGTGAGCCCCTCCATCGATGGGGGGGGGGGTTCTTCGAGCACCCCATATCCGCCCATAAATTTTGGCCTAAAAGTAAGCCAGAAGTAAAACAAAGACCTGCGTTTAAGTTTAGAAATGCAACTTATCCCAGTTACTTAGTACGTATGACTTAAATTAACGTAGCCTTTAGATTAACTAAAGTTTTTTTTACATTTTTTACATTTTGTTTTTTCAGGACAATCCCAAGAAACGTTCCTGTCCCCCTGGTGAGGAGACAACCGGAGTCGAAGGAGCCGGAGCTGCCGCCGGTACTTCCGGGACCTCCTCCCAAGGGAGCTCTGCCGCCCAAAGGTTCACCCGTCGTCGGTCCAGAAGTCCCACTCAGTCCCTACTGACAGAGGATGGTACGGGGCAGATCACCCCGGCTTCACCCAGCCCCCCTAGGGGGACGGGGGGCTCGAGTCGTTCCCCCAGCACAGCTCCTGTGTGGCGTCAGTCACCTGTGGGTGGGGGGAGCAGTGGCTCTAGAGCACCCTCGGCCTCAGAGCTGCGCTCGAACATCTCGCCCAGCCCGCGTCGTGCCTCTACGCGGCGCGCCATGGCGGCGCTAGCGGGTGCCGCCTCTTCCTCCGCAGGGGAGCAAGGTGGTGCAGAACCCTCAACCTCTACTACTGCGGGGGAGGGATCGGCCAGTGGAGATCCGAGAAGATCGAATTCCTCGGGCGGGGCTTGTCCCTGCCGGCGTAAGATACCGCGAACTTCCTGAACTGGGGAAGGGGAACTGCTGTCAATTTGCGTATAAATTATCTGACTGTCAGAAGATTTTTGGTTGAATGGCTTAAGGTGCTGGTATCCTTTTGTGCAGTGCTTTTGTGGTGATTTTTTGAAACGCTATAACTTTCGCAATTTTGGGAGTTAGAAAGTGTTGTATACATCGTTTTAAAGCTTATTATCTGTAGATTCACATGAGCTTACGAAACTTTCAAAATTAGCAAAAAATAGCAGAAATTTTCAGCGTGCTGACATCTAACAGGATGAATATAGACCAAACATTTTTGAACATCGATTTATCAAAACTGAAGAATCGGCCAAAAGTTTTTCTAATCCTATCATACAAAGGGCATATGGGCCGAGGAACATTTTTTGGATTTGGCTCAACAAGCCTCAATACTCCAGAAAATCCAGAAAATGTGCGGCGACACGAAATTTCGCAACTTCGCATTGAGTTTTCTTGCAACTCAATATGTTTTAGCCCAAACCAAGAAAAACGTCCCTCCGCAGAAGTGCGAACTTCGATTCTGCCGAAAATCTCCGGAATCTGTCGAGTAGTTTTTGAGAAATCGATGTTCGAAACAAAATAATCGCAGTTTCGCCAAAATGGATTTTCGGCCAAATCTTTAACTTAAAGCAATAACGTTCGGCTAAACGGCATTCGTTAAATGTGAATTTAGACGCGGTATCGATTGAGTACTTTGTCCTTAACATGTGGCAGTAATTTTGAAAAAACTGATTTCCTCGAAAATGGCCATTTTTTTGACCCTAAAAACAGTTTTTTTGGCTTAAACTAACTTAACCAATCGAGATAGCTCACAAGTTGTAAAAGCAAAAATGTTCATTTTCGTGTCCTTTTTCCAGCTATCACAACCAATCCCGTGTCCTGACTACCTACTGGGAGCCTAAGGCCCAAAACCAAAACTTTCTTATCTTTTGGCCTAAAAATACGGGACTGGTCCCAGAATGTTAAAGAGCACGGAAATAAGTTCTTTTGTAAGTTTTAGCCATTTACGTAAAAGATTAAAGCCGTATGAGTGAAAAATACCCGAAAGGAAACCAGCACCTTAAAATTGCTTGTTGTTTTTGTTGAAATTAGTTTTATAGCAATCTTTGCTTGTCCTTTACGTATGTTTATGTTTAATGTCGTTTGTATTTTTGCAATTCATTGGCGTGTTGATCAGAATTCCTATAATATTGATAATGTCTGTATTGTATAACGGTGGTGGCAAAAGGTATGCATAGAAAATTTGTGATAGATTTTTGTGGTTAACTGAACAATTGTTAACCATTTCCTGTTCAAAAAATGTGTAGAAATTTGCTGTCTACAATGTTGAAAATTTAAAAAACTATTTTAAGTCTGAGCAAAATTTTAAGTTCAAATCTAACGGCTTTCTTAGGGTGTATGCTTTCTTTCTGACAATTTGTCGTATATTTGTGTATTTTAATTAAAGGTGCAGTGGGGACGCCCCTGCTAGGGCCGGGACCGGCACCGGGGCCTTAAAAATTTGGGTCTAATCGAAACTTTTTTAAGATTGTTTTGTTATGATATCAGCAGGTATACATTCACAAAATTACGTACTATTGTTTTCATTCCTGTTCATTTTTTCGTTATATTTTTTACTTTCAAGATTCCAAACATTTGGTCAAAAACGACAGAATTTAAAAACTGCTAAAGGAAGGGTCATGATTTTCGATTTTTTGAGTTCTCCCGTATCTTCGAAGTGCTTCTACAGTTCCAGAAATTTGCGAAATGCGTATTACCAGTTTTAAGCTTTTAAACGTTTTTAAACTTATAAATAGCATGTCCTGCTCGTTTTAAACAAGTTTTGGATTTTTTCAAAAATTCAAAAACCTTCGTAAAACATTCGCTAGTTTCTAGGGAGGCTGCAGAAAACGGGAAAATACAGTTCTCTGGTAGTTTAGCCCGGTGCTCATATATCAAGTGTATATCAAGCGGTACATCAAGTGTTTCTTAATTAATTAATTAATCCACTTAATTTTGTTGCTGCCTTACGTCCCTAAAATTTCAAATTGTTCACTGCTCGCAGTAAAATGTAAAACCTCTGAGTCAACATGAATTCGCTTTAGTAGTTTCCGTTATGGTCTTTAGATTGGATTATTATATCGAGCAGTGTTGGTGTGGAAAATAAAAAACTGCTAAAGCTAATCAAAACAATGCGCAAATTGAACTGGGCTTTTTAGATTTTTAGGAGATTTTACCGGCTTTCCTGTCCAAATTTGGCCCAAAAAATTTAGAAATATCCAATTTTAAAATATTTCTGCAGAGCATGTTTTAGAATCCGTGGTCGTCATCGGCCCGAGGCCAGTTGAAATTTTCGGTATTAATAATAGTGGTCAGAATGGTATTTTTGACGTATCTTGCATGGCGAAACGCAAACAGTATATATTCAAAAGATGCCTGGATTTAGGCTAAAAATAGACAGTTTTAGGTTAGAATCTCTGGCGAAACCGGGAAATTATTTGAAAATTGGTCCATTCTAGCAAACATCTGGTCAGCCGAAAAGTCCCAGACGGAAGCAAAAATCAGAGTGAGAGATACTTTCCGGAGAGATAGCTTTTGGATACTGCCCCCCACCCCCCTGTAAAATTACACTAGTCCAGAGGATTGAGAGAATGCTCTAATGTTTTGCTTGTTTTGCATCATACGCCTCGTCTATGGAATGTACATCCCCTGGGCCCCGTTGCATAAAACAATCAGCAATCAGTAATCAGTACCATCAGTAATCAGTACCATCAGTAATCAGTAACATTTTTTCCGTTGCATAAAACTACTGATGGCTAAACACTGATTTACTGATACACCATCAGTAAATGCAATCAGTATTTTTGACCAAGTAAATGAAAACGTATGAAAGTTTATACCCGAGCCAATTTGTATTCACCTTAAAAAGAAATTTGTATTCGCCTTAAATACAGCAAGCTAATTTTTTATAAAACAATTGTTATTAAGTAATCATGCTGGTTCAATAATGAATATAGAATGGTACAAACTGACTTTCCAGTAGAAAATTTTTGTTGCGGCTTAAAATCGGTTGAATTGTAAAACTAAGGTACCTTTACTTAAAGGACTATAGGTCAGGCAGTAGTCAACGGATTGCAAAGATTTTTATATCAGTAAATATGGCACACTAACGAATCAGATAAACTAAGATTAGTTACTATAAATCCAACCGATTCGGTGAAAATTACCAAGATAACTTAAATAATCAGTAAACAAAGACTGATGGCAATTTGCTGATAAATAATCAGTAAAACGTAATCAGTAAATGCTTTTTGCAACGCTTACTGTTAATTCACTGTTTATTTCACTGATAATTTACTGATTACCAATTACCGATTACTAATGGTAATCAGTAAATTTTATGCAACGGAATTTACTAATTTCTGATTAGTGATTACTGATTAATCAGTAATCAGTGTTTTATGCAACGGGGCCCTGGCTGAGTGGTAGTCCTTTCCAGGCTATTTGTTTGTTAGTCTTTAGTGTCGTTGATAGTTTATGGCCAATTATTCAGTATACGTACATGCTAATGTAGCATTTGTCGGTTTGTGTTCGCTTAGACCTTCAGATTTGTTAACGTTAGTGTTAACGTTTAGTGTTGTCGCTTTTTTATGTTTTGAGTGGTTTGTGCTTTTCTTGCAGTATGGTATTTGAATTTCAAGAATTAATTATGACTATGTTATACTGCGGATGTAAAGGCGAAAGTTTGTGGTTCCTAGCAGTTGGCTAAGGCTAATGTTAAGCTAAAGTTAATGGACTGCGGAGAGCAGCACCGTACAGGTCGACTAAAGTGCCTAACCGGTGGCTGAGTCCAAACTTTAAAAAATGTCGCCGTGTGATTTCACCAATCAAAAATGTGTTCAGGCCGATAGAGTAGAGGTCAGACAGTTCAAATTTTCATTATACCGGCACAACATATGGGCTACTTATTCCTGTAAGTTGGAGCTTTCTACTATTCATATTCCGCAGTTTGCGGCGATCAAACCTTCGCTTAAGCCTCCTGACGCAGTAGGCGCGTTTCCACATTTTTATATGGCAACCTTGGCCATCGTAGCCGGTAGAAGGCGACAGGTATTGGCGTAATCGTTTGCACACATAAACTAGGTATCATTGGCAACGTCTTGGGTGAGTTTTTGAGATCTGAAAGATTTCATTTTTTCGATATTTCAAACCCCCAACATGCGGCCGAAAAATCGAAAAATATTTCCCAGATTTGGCTGAAACGCACCCAAAACATTGCCAATGGGACCTAGTTTATGTGTGCAAAATATTCCGTCAATACCTATCGCCTTCAGTCGGCTACGATGGGCCAAAGTTGCCATAATCGTTGTTTTAGAGTAGACCTTGAACTAGCTATATAATTTATGCTTTATCCAGGTTGATGCTAGCTTTATCTACATTCAACTTTTCACCCATTAGAGACTTCGACTTCAGAGAGGTCCATAGAAGATAGAACGAAGTTAGC
>JASAND010026080.1:0-34725 GCA_030248195.1 Trissonchulus latispiculum | reverse complement strand
CTTTCTTGGTGAACAAATTAGTGCATTTTATAAAAGCTATTGCTTACTGTGCACATTTTGCATTGTCAAACTATTTATTAGCATATAATTACATGATTTATTAGTTTATAGATTATCAAATTCATAGCTGCTCTTGATAAAATTCGTTGCTAAACAATCTATAACTTATTTTTCACATGCCACATCATTTTTCCGCAGTCAGTTTAATTTTTGCAGTATTACTTCTTCAAATCACTTTGAAATACAATACCACAAAACCATTGTTATATAAAAGAAAATGTACACAATTGATTCCAGCTTGCATCCCAGCCATAGATTTGCTTGTCCTCCAATTTTGCTAACTGTCCCAGGAATGGCAAAGGCATCAACTTCCACAGAGTGTTCAACAGCAAACGTCTTGTAATAGATTTCAATGATGGTTTTGGCTGAATCTGCCACGTCCAATTTTCTAAAATCAAGAACTCAAAAACTCAATATCATAACTAAATTCTAAAATCCGATTATGCAATTTTAATTAGTTCACCATTTAGGTAAAAACATTTAGGCATCATCACTTTATTATTCAGCCCCTCGATATCAGAAGCTCACTCCAAAATTTCGTTCCGACTTCGACTTTTTGCACAAAATTAACAAAAATTAATTTGTATATACACTTTATATATAACTAGTATCTAGGACCTGGAAATCGTCTCCACTCGATTATCGATGTATTTGCAAGGCATCATGCAGTGAGTGCAGTTTAAGCTGAACAGAGCTTTATAGGCACACATCGTCTGATTTCCCGGATCGCAAATAGGGAGGGTTCCCAGACTAAAGGTTCCACCAACCGTGTGGCAGCTGCAGTTATCTATCTGATGGTCCACTTCACACTGATGTAGACACAGCTCCATTGTGTAGTTCAGTGTTTGCTAAAATGCTAAGTTAGTTATGGCATGCTCCTTGAAGTTGAGTTTTGCCCTCCTAAAAAGGTATATTGCTTTCTGTTTCGGTTCAGGAAGACAACGCGCCTTACTGATTCAGAAGAATGATAGGACGGACAGTGTGAGAGGAATCGCTGTGCATCAATCCAGATTGGGCCATATCCTCGAACCACACGCATGGAGTGCGTCTTAGTTGAGTGCAGAGTCAATTTTTGTCAGATATTATGCTCAAGGCTAGCGCTGTGTGCGCACCTCTTTGGTCTACTTGCTTGCCGCATATGGCAAAACTGAGTTCTCGAAACCAAGGGCTAATTTCCTAAAAAGGAAGAGACGTCCTTCGTACTTGCCACTTTAAGCTGTCCAGTGCAGTAACAACAATAAAATAGATCGTTTCAGAAAATATTGCATGTTAAAGTTCTTGTTACGCATTATAAAGCGTTTATTAATGTGTAACACTGAAGTGCTCTGTTAACTTTATTGTCTTTCTTCTGTGTGTGTGTACAACCACTGGTTCAGGCAGCTCTGTGATAGACTGTTGCTAGAGTGATATAGTTATGCAAATTAGATTGAATTGATATAAGGTATTGTTTTGCCAGTTGAAGTAAAGTCTGTTGTTCAGTGTACAGTTGTAGCCTACTAACGAGTATTATTTCTATGCAAGATATGTCATTAAATTGTCTATAATTATGTCATTATTTTGTTATAGTTTTAAAGGTTACAGCTGTATCTGAGCTCAATTTCGGGCGAACTGATTTACCCGAACTAATTCGCCACCATATTCCTTAGCAAACTTCCATTCAAACACGTTCTGACATTTGGCTGGTAATGTATTCTTGAGCTCTCTATGGCGAGTTGAAAGGGCGAAAGTTACTCGATGACCCAACGGCAGAGGTTTTGGTTCCAGATTCGAGAGACCATAACCACTTCTGGCTCCATCATATAAGAATACTACCCAATGATTATAGGCCAACGGAAGGAGCCTGTCAAGCCTGCTGGTCCCAGAGTGATTAAGATGCATTTCCCAGATCCCCAGTGTTCCAGGCATTTTTTGTTCTCTAACAACGTCTGTTAGTTGAAGCAGAATGCAAGGCCCTGGTTTTAGAATCACAGGAAAACTATAAAACCAGTCTGCTGGACTTCCTAAAACATTAATTTATTTAAAACAATCTCTAAGCAACTTCAAAATATCTACATAGTGCTCTGAACAAGTTTCACAGGTCTCGTCACCACAAAGTTTAATCCCCTTCCGTAGGGGACTGACTATACATCCGGCAATCATCGAGATTTTACTTTCGCAAAATCAGCATGAGCAATATGAAAAGAAGCTGGCCCATACTTATTGGCTGACGTTAATGAGGCCGCAACAGCACACATTAACATTAACACCGGTTTGCACCAACTAATATAAGCTCGAGGTTGAGATTACCTTGAGCTTAGCTCGAGATTAGCTTGAGGTTATCTGGAAGAGCGTTGCACCAACAAAAGTTTGAGATTAACTCAACCTCGAGCTAATCTCGAGCGCCTAATTTTCAATCCTGGTCAAGAGTAGGATTGACTTTCACCGGTTTGCACCAACCAATATAAGCTCGAGGTTGAGATTACCTTGAGCTTAGCTCGAGATTAGCTTGAGGTTATCTGGAAGAGCGTTGCACCAACAAAAGTTTGAGATTAATTCAACCTCGAGCTAATCCCGAGCGCCTAAATTTCAATCCTGGTCAGGAGTAGGATTGACTTTATTTCTTACCAGTTTTACAGCGAAATTACTGCGTTGAGCAACGCATATAATTTTATAAAAGAATTTTCTAACATGAATGTCCAGTTAGAGGAATCTGCAACTATTAGCAATAACTAAGCAGAAATTAGATAATTTCTAAATGTTGTTTTCATTTTTATCATTTACAAAAATTCATTCTAAACACTTCCTTCGTGATCATAGAATTGAACCGCGGGCGGTAGCAGTCGTCGTCGTAGCTGCAGCCATTTGGAAGCAATCATAATCCTCATTGTCAAGCGAATATTAAAAACTATTTACTGCAACTGTATGTACATACATAATGTGTAAAGTAGTAAACGTAGAATGTTTGAAAAATGCCGCTACTTTTTGATTGGCCCTATCAGGTAGCACGTGACTCTTTAACAGCATCACATTGGATAATCCACAAGTTAGAGATTAGACGGAGCTTAGCTCCAGCTTGACTAATCTGTAACAAAAATTAGTTGGTGCAAGAGATAACCTCAGGGTTGAAGTTGCAGGTAAGCTCAAGCTTATCCGATCTTGAGTTCGAGATTAGCTCTAGCTTAAGCTTGAGCTAATCTCGAAGTTGGTGCAAGCGGCCGTTTATTTCTTACCAGTTGTGTAACGTATATAATTTGAATTTCCAAACAAAAATGCCGAATTACTGTTAAACTGCAACTGCTACAATAACTCCACAGAAATTAGACATCATAATTTTTAAATTTGTTGTTCTCATTCTTGTCATTCACAAAGACTGTTTAATTCTAAACACTGCCTCCGTGCTCTTAAAATTGTACTGTAGGCGGTAGCATTCACCGTCGGAACTGCGGACATTTGGAAGCCAACATATCGTATTATAATCGTCCCTGTCAAGCGAGTACCAAAGACAATTTACTTCAATTGTAATGGGTAAGGTAGAATAGTTGAAAAGCTGGTAACTGTTGATTGGCCCTTTCACTTAGCATGTGACTCTTTAAAAGCATTGTATTGGATAATCCACAAGTTAGAGTTTAGCTGGAGCTTAGCTCCAGCTTGACTAATCTAGATCAGAAATCAGTTGGTGCAAGAGATAACCTCGAGGTTGAAGTTAGAGATAAGCTCAAGCTTACCCAATCTTGAGTTCGAGATTAGCTCCAGCTTAAGCTTGAGCTAATCTCGAAGTTGGTGCAAACGGCCGTAAGAACAGCTTGTCTACTGGGCAGTCGCAATTTATGAGTAGAACACACATAGAGCTAGCTGAAAGATCAGCAAAACTTAATGTTTCTTAGATCTGGGTGGACTACATTCTTCAACAGAAAAGATACGTGCATTGCGGGAGGAGGAGGAATTTTGGGGAAAGTTTTGAACAGCTTTCTAAAGATGGTCACTGAAAAATTAGATTCTTCTTGTCTATTGCCTAAAAAACTTGATTTTCCAGGGACTTTTCAGTGGGTGAGCTCCAAGCATACAATGGTTAAAGGGGAAGGTAGTTAGCAAGGAGTCAAGACTGAAAGGTAGAACTCTTTCCGAAACGTATCGACAATGCAGGTTCCACCCCACCCACCATGGTCTATAAATGAGAGACTTCTGAAGAGCCATTTAGTTGAATGAAACCAATATATGTGCTAAATTATTTGTGAAGATTGGGTCCAAGTGGATGTATCGTTGCAGAATAATAAAATTCTCATACCACTAATTGTGGAGTTTATAATGTATGAGTTGGGATCCGGACTCAGATATCTGAGAATCTCTTCAAGGTTTCTGTCTGGCATGTTTCGGTTTCTCCACTCCAGAAATTCTTTATGAATTGCAACTTGTTGATCATGTGTCAGTTCAGTGAACCAATCCTGAGCATAAGAATATTCATAACCTGAAACGATTATATTCATTCAGCAAAAGGCATTTGGTATTTGAGAATTATGAACAAGCCTGGTACGCAAAGGCTAATCATTAAATTTGATCTAAATTCAATTTTAATTCCCCGGTTTACCAGAAACAACTTAGTAGTTTGTTAAGTTTTGGTCGACATCCATCCTCAAAACAAATTTTTAATATTCTTTAGTTTGTTTCCAATTTATTACTTCCACACCAACTATAGCTTCTCCGAACTTGTGACATGACACCAATATATATTCGAAACAACTAAACTCTATAATTTGCATTGCATTTGTACATCACTGCAAAGGCTCAACTTACCCATCAATAGATACTTGTACAAGTCATCAGAAATATTGTACTGGTTGACTTTTTCTTCATCGACGGTATTTGTCTGACAAATGTGGAGCATCGGATAGGTTAATCCTTTCTGATAGTTTATGTCACTGATCGTTGTCGTAGCATCGCTGAGATGATCAGCCAAAATGATGAAGAGTTGATGCACAAAGGTTAGGATCAAAATGATTAGAATTATGATCCAAAATGTTCTTATGGGATTATTTCGTGCTTTAGCTATTTCAAGTGTAGTTATGTTTAACTTTGCGATGCCATCAATGGGCATTATTGAAAACCCGTCGTCTGGCAATGCTGAAAAGGTGTAAAACATATCTTAATTTAAAAGGACTATTTCATTCGTAATTTTTTGATTTTTACAATGCATCAAACATGAAGCATTCACTTGGGTGCTGTGCATTCTGCAGCGACTCTCACTCAAGAATCAACTCAAGTTCCGGTCAGTAAGTGTAGATGTGAATGTGCTGGAAATAACGTTAAACAATAAACGGACTCTTGGAGTAACTACGAAGATTTTACTTCCATTTAGCGTTAAACTACATAGTAAACTATCAACATAATCAGCCAGAGTCATTTCAGCGATCAGTATGTATATATATATATATATCAGAGCACAAAACATTTCTTTAGTTAGGAAGGCTCACTCTTTTAGTAAAAAGAATCACCCACTTCACTCTAAAATTGGTATAAAACTAGAGGGGAGCGTAGCAGCAACTATGGTTACTGACTAATTATGACTTACAATTAACGACACGATTTCTGCTATAAGCATCAGCACTATTTTTGACAAAACTGCTGGCTCAAGTGCTATTAATAGATGATCATTTTATAGGATTCAGTTGTTTATCTCAAAATACAGTCGAGAAATCTGTAAAGCAAAGATTGGACAACACCAGCCATGCGACTCCATTGTGTCAGCCCTGAAAAAATTAAACAATGGTTGCTTAGCATTCTACATTCATCTGTAAGTAAGGTATATAGGTAATCACAGTTTAAAGTAGTTAACTCCTTACTGAAACGAACTGTCAAGAGAACTGTAGCATCGGACTACTAATGAGTTCTGAGCGTCAAATAGAGGTACTGTCATAAAGCATTATATTTTGAAGTGAAAATATAAAAACAGCGCAGAATTCAGGAGTACTGAAAAAGGTAGATTCAAAAGCTTTCTTGTTTAGGAAGTCCCTTGTTGTTTCGCAAGGAAACATATACCGTTTTCATTCCAAAACAGCCGACTTTACAAATTTCTGCCCTAAACATTGTCAAAAATTGCACCCGCTTCTTTCAACAGTTTCTTTGTCCCGTTTCTTTCTAGTTCATCATTATTCCACTTAAATTTTCTAAGGAAAGAATACAATCCAGTACACAGCGTCACCGTTCCATACCCATAGAATGTATTTTACCAAAACGGTTCATTTGTAATTCCATTTAAATTTTGCATTTAATTAAAAACTGCCAGCGGTTTTTCTACCGTCTCCAATTTTATTTTTTATTTGGTGTGATGCTTTCCAACTCCATTTTGTTAGGCAGGTACAATGTGAAAGCTAATTCGAGAATGGTCGTTTGAAAGCAGCAAATTTGCTCACAAACTTGTCTTTTATGAACGCCGAACGATAGGGATGAAAACCTAATAGGAAAGACTTTGTTAAGCTATAGATCTGCTAGATGGCCTGTGACTCGTTGAACCGTCTTGCTTCTATTCCCATAAAACGGAAAAGTAAAATTATCTTTGTTAAAAATGAGCAGGTTATTAATGCTTGTCATGGCATGTAATAAACGCTGCCTTTGGAATATCATCTTATTGTGGATATATATTGTATCAATAAAAAAGGGTTCTTTTACTTTCATTTCTTAATGCATTATATGTTCATCAAGGTTGATGGCCAGTCGAGAGTCATTGTTTGCTTCCTCGTCTGAATTAGTCAGCATTAGTTGACAACTAAAGTTAAGCTACAAAGCAACCCCTGACTAATTGCTGATTATATTATAGCTTTTTATGTTTTCAAAATGGTGGAACGCAGTAGGCAAAGGTAAGCAATTAAATTGTTTCAACTTTGGTCTTCAGCGAGAATGTATCCCTCCCTACTCTTGTGCTGGAGGATAGCCACCAATTAAGGCAACGACCCTTTTTGCCTTATCTGAGTAGGACTTCAAAAGGAATGATGGTGGTGGCTGTGACAGATCTTGATCAGCAGAGCCCTGTTGCGACCACACGGACCTTTGGCCTACGCAGATACTTGAATCACCTTAGGCGTTGCATAATAAGCTCTCAGAGGAGTGCAGAACAAAACTCTTCGTTATGCAAAGTTTTTATTAATGTTTCCCACGTTAAGAAATAAATACCCCTTATATAGACTGCACGTAGTTCAACATTTGAGATCTCGAAGTCATCATTCTTAACGTGTGAACCTGAAGGCTGTCAACGGCGATAATTTACAACTGACTCTGGTAAGTTTCAACTGAAAGTTTTCCTTAAGTTTTTAAGCTTGCCAAGGTGAACGATAGCATAAGCTCTTCATGGATGCAGGGTACTAGCTAATGTGAGTCGAATCTGGTCGGTGGTTAAAGATTTAACCGATCCGATCCAGCAAAATTATTTCTCGATCTGATCCGATCCGGGTCCTGAATCGATCGCTCCGATCCGATTCGGCGATCCGAAATGACTCCTTCAAAAGCTAAATGAAGTGAAACACTAAAGTCGGTTTTGCATTACAAACACATTTTATACATATAGTTTCAGTGAAATGTCGCCCATTCCGAGTCACAAACGCATAATTGTACAAAACACAGAGATTAAGCAAACAAGTACAATTACTTAGAACAAGAGTACATAATATAAGAGTGTGCCACTAGGCACACTCTCTGTTATCAGAGCAAAAACTATGCTCTGCTCGCTAACGGCCCCCCCCCAAATTAGACAATTCACTTCAAAGAATGAGCTATGTTTGTGTTCTAAAGCTCGAAGCAGGCACAAAATTCGCGCACGCATTGCTTGTGTTATTCGAGCTTAAGGGGGGGGGTCATCGTGAAAATTTTTTAGGAGATGGATTTCGCTCGATTTTCACACATAAGTTAGCCACATATGTCGTGCATATCAAGTTTAAATTTTGAGTTGTTTCGTTCAGTTCTCCGTAAGTTACGAGCCATCAACTGTGTGCAATTTGAATATGAGCGAGCACAAGGGTGCTGCAGCCAACTGAGGCAAATTTTCGCAAATCAACTCTACGTTTTTAGCTTATTTTGTTGCACACCTTTAAAAACTATTAAGAAAAACATTTCGGTACAGTTTCCAGCCGGATGGGCTTGATCAGAAGCTTCTCTAAACAATTTCTCGGGGAAGCAAGGCCCTTGTTCCTTCTTATGTGATGAAACATTTAACAGCAGTTAACTTAAAATAGAAGCATTTCCGACCCATAGTTCTATGCGAAAAATTCATCCCAGCAATGAGAGCTTTCGATTGATATATAATATGCCATATTTTGAAAAATTTTAAAAATCGCTGTTTCGAGAAATTCGGGGTTCGAGGGTCCCGTTTGGCACGCTGAGAAGTACTGGACATAGCTGTCAGCATAATTCATGCTGCAAATAGATCCACAGACATGAATACACAAGTTGGAATACAAAATAGACAGATTTGGATCTTATTGTTGTCAGAATTTAGCCAAATTTTCGAAAAAAAACCGAAATTTTGAAAATTTAGCTAAAAATGCCCATTTTTGCGCCAAAAAGATCTCGAAACTGGGAAAAGATACAATGGAACCATTGGTATCAGTGGAACCGCCAATTCAAGTACTACGGAACCCTAGAGTTAGAATTTTTATTTAGGCCTCTAAATTAGAGCAATTTGCAGTTCTTTCCGAAGACCCTACTTTCCAGCTGCAAGAAACGTTGCATTTTGACGATTTTCCACTGTTTCCGATAATTAAAAAAATTTTTAAAATTTTAGGGGCCTAAATCAAAATTTTACCTCCAGCATACCGCAGTTTATGATTATAGCTACATTATAAAAACAAAATTATGCAGGACTACAACTGTTCGTCGAGAGATTTTTTTGGCGCAAGAATAAAATCACCACTTTTCTGTTTCCTATGTTTAACTAACACATGCGAACCTCAACTTTGAGGTGAAATTACTCAACAACGATAAGAGATACGAGTTTAATTTTAAAACTCGTTAAAATATCCCACTCAAAGATCATATGTGAAAATGAGCGAAATCGGAGATGGTCGAAAAATTGACCAAAAATGGACCCCCCCTTAAAGGGGGGGGGGCTATTTGGGTCGAAAATTCTAAACCCACCCATTTGGCTCAAATTGAGCTCATTGATAGTCCCTAGGGCCCTACATTTAAAATTGAGGTGATTTCGTCCAGGAATAAAAAAGTTACAGTCATTCAAATTTTCCAATTCCTGCTGAAAATGGCCAAAACTCGGAACTTTAAATTTTTCGCTTCTGACAACGATACCTTACTCAAATCAAAACCGTTTGAAACGTTCTATAGCTCATTTTGGAGCTAAATACAATATCTAAAACTTGTCGAAGAGCTTTTTTACAAAATTCAGGTTCTAACTTTCGTAGCAATCCTTTTTGTGAGACAACCCCACAAACACAGAAGACACGATTTTAAATCGATAACTTGAAACTGTTACAAAATGGATGTTTGCGCAAAGAAGAAAAGTTGTTTAGAATGGAAAAAGCTGTTGATTGATGTATATATTGTGCATATTTGTAAATTTCGAAAAATTTTTGGAACTGCTTCACAGAAACGATTACTACAACAGTTAGAAACCGAAATTTGAAAAAAGCTCTACGACAAGTTTTAGATAATTGTATTTGGCGACGAAATGAGCTATAGAACGGTTTTTATTTGAGTAAGTTATCTTTGCCAGAAGCGAAAAATCTAAAGTTCCGATTTTTGTCCATTTTCAATAGGAATTGGAGATTGTAACTTTGCTTCCTTCCTTCAGCTATAATAGCTCAAAGTTTGAAATTTGGCAAAAAGTTGCAATGTGACCATACGCCGTTTTTGATCTAATAAAATTGACAGCCCCTAGCATACCCCAGCTTTTTGCCAAATATTAGGCTCTGATAGGGGCACTCTGTCTGTAAGTTTCGAGGACTAAGGTTTTCTGGTTAGTGTGCTAACAAACTTTTTGTTAAGAAATAACCCTTACTTTTAGGCCTGAAAAGCTATCTAAGCGCAGTAAAAATGGGATCAAAATAATTTTTGTCTCCGATTTTGCCGAAAAGGTGCTTATAGGGGTTATTTGACCTGCTAAATCCGAATATGAAATCCGTTTTTCGATATGACGCTTCCTTCGTTCAGTATGCGCTTCGCTTACAACTGTCTTAGAGCTTTTTGGAGCGATCGCCATCCATACTTCGAGAAATCAATCCAGCATTTCTAAACATTGAAGCTAGGTTTAGTGACCTAGCTTGCTGCACATCTTGGTACACTCACTGGCCTGTAATGCGCACAGTTTCAGCCGATTCTGCCACAGTAATTTGGAGTAATGGGTTCACTCACATCTTCGAAATGGCACCAAATAACAGCGACAATATCGATAACGTAATCCAGTACTGCGGACGCAGGGATTAACGAAATCACGTCATTTTTACAAAAGTTAAGACCGATACTTGGAGTATTAATTGGACCATAGTTGGGTTCGTTGGTATACCACAGCTCATTAGACGTTAGTTAACCTCCACCCGTTTAGACCTACTACACCCAATTTTTCGCACTTTGATTGTATCTCACAGAAAAGTATACATTGATCTTTGGATTATTTTACACGATATCAAAGCGCTATTATGTCACAACAATTTTTGGAAAATTTGGATACCGTACCTTGCGCATAGCGATCAGGGCGAGGCGAAGTTTGTGTACGTGTCATGTTGAGCTTTGGACCGACAACACCAACTTCTGATGGCTCCACAGGACGCTACGCTGCATGGAATTCTTTCAAACTTTAAACTATTTTACACTAAACCTAATACATTGTGGCAAAAGACTAGCTAGCTTTTCCAACATCGAACTTTTAGTAAAATTCGTAGCCCCCCTTAAGCAAATAAACATAGAGCGAGTGAGCGTACGCCCGTTTCGACTAGGTACTCATTTGCGGGGGGGGCGGTCACCAGGGTCTGATTTGCAGGGGGGCCGTTAGCGAGCAAAGCATATGTAGTCTTTGCTCTGATAACAGAGAGTGTGTCTAGTGGAACAGAAAGTTTCGTGATTAGTCCAGTCCACTACTTATGAATAGATCTAACACTGGTTCTACTGCTGTTTCTAGCTGTCGCTGAATAATGCAACGCTCACATTTACTACTGACTGTCGGACTGCTCATTTATCAAGTGGCATCGATATCCGTACCCACTACAATGCCTGGACATTTCATGTACCTTAATCCTAAAACTGGATGGATCCTGAAGTGCCAGAAGAAGTGCGCACAGGAAGAAAAATGGTTACACCATTCGGACGAGTGCTGTGTGAATATGTACCAAATATGGACGGCAGGTCGCTAGCACTTTTCACTTGGATCGTTAGCCCCAACATTACTGTAGTGTACAAGTGGACAACATTCTATACCTATTTCTAATGCACACTCTCAAAGCAATTTTATTGATCCTAATACATGATTAAAACAAATTGACAACAAAATTATAGCATAAGAAGGATTGCGAGTCATCACAACTTCAGGGAATCCAGTTCAGCTAACAATTCTTCCTCCTTCAATATTTTCTCTAGCTAAAATAAAAAAACAACACCCGCTCACACACACAAGTTAGGTTATACTTCCTTATCCTATTGTCCAATTCTTTACAAAACAAGCGAAGCAAAAACAAGCGCCCTGACTTCACTAATAAATCTGCGAAATATTGAATTTCACAAGCATTCAGCATTTTCATACATTCTACATACGTACATTCTGGATTTATTCTTCATGAATTCAACTAAAACTATCCAACTTAAAGAAAGTTCGAAAAGGCTTTCCTCAACATAAGGCATAGTACATTCGCTAATGAAGAACAAAGAGGAATCCACAGAGATTTAATAAAATTATATTTCAACAGCACATACATAGCTTGTGGTTTAGGCAAAGGGTCAAAAATACCTATCATTGCCTTTTAATTCCTAATGTTATATTTTCTAGCCAAATTTTACATCATAACAAACTGACTTGATTCGCCTCCAAAGGTTTTCCTTCGGCCTTCATCTGCTTCAACTGAACTATTTGATCCAGCTTCTGTAATAGCAAGAATACATGAAACATACGAGTATGAGGCATTAAGAGTATGACAACAGGCATACTCTATTATTATAAGCGTGACACATCTTCTGCACGCTAACAACTGCCCTCCTCACCCACCCTAGTGTATCAGATAAATTTGCCCGCTAAAACAAACACAAAATTTGCGCACCTACTGCTTGTGTATTCGAGCTTGAACAGACAAGCATAGAAAGAGTGAGCGTAACTCTGTGCCAATCCGCAGGGTACTTGGGATCACTGGGATCCAATTTGCTGGCGGGGTTAGCCGTTAGCGTGTCGAGCATGCGCTACGCATATACTACATAAGGCATGCCTGCTGATATATCTCTTATGTATTATGTAAAAAAAGGTAAAGTAACCCCTGGAGCTCCAACCTACAGAAGGCTATACGTAGTCTTTGAGAACGGCCGCCGCTTAGCAAACTGAGTTCAGGTCCCTTTAAATCTGACCCTCAACCATTGTAACTTCTATATTCTGTAAGCTTTAATAAAATAGCTATCAATGAATAGAAAATTAAATCTATTCTACCTCACTTTGGAATCTCACCAAACTTATCTAAGTTTATTATTGCGGAAGAAACATTTGCCTCAGCTATTTAGAACGCAAAGTTCCTTAAACGGTGTCACAAAGAAACCGTTTTTATAAACGAGAAAACATTTTATTTTAGCTGTTAGATGTGTATTTAATTGGAAAAAACGACTTGGCAAATAAACCCTTGGCCGACCTGGCTGGCTGGCTGATACAAAAGCTCTGGCCGTCGGTGCTGATACAAGAGCTCGGTCTCAAACACTAGTTATAGGGAGCCGGTGATTCGGATTCTCAGCCCGAAGCCAGGAGTGACTGCATATAGGAAATGTATTACGTACTCTTGAGCAAATCAAAGATGAGTCATAAGGAAGAAAAATCTACAGCTTGTTTAAGATGACTGTAGACACTATTGTTTAGGCATCTACATATATCCACCCACCCAACGGAACTGTGATGCTAATGCACCCGATCCGGATGGTCACAAAAGCCAAAGTGCAAAAATTATCTGTTTAGGAAGCAGAAACCACTACAATGGTAATAATCCAAACTAGGTTGTGACGACTATCCTAAAATTTCCGAGTTTCACAGAAAAAGACAAGTAAGTAAAAACTAGAATTAAAGATAAAGTAAAACTAAACATTAGAGTAAAAAAATAGAACTTTTAGCTAAGCAGCAAAGAACTGCTTATTCATCATTTAATAACAACATTCGCCTCAAGTCAGGAGGGAGGGTACGCACTTCATACCGTCGCCATCCAGAAATACATACATATAGTCTAGGAAAAAGTCAGTCATACGTCTATCCAAAAACTACCAGATAGTACATTGTCTGTTCAATTCGTTCAAATAACAATCAGTGCAAACCTTTGCAATGATCCTCATCTTTTTGTCTTTGTCTGCATCACCCGTTAGCTCTACTGTAGAAGAATAGTCCTGAAAAGAACAAAAGCGTTTACACCGGTTAAAACCAAAGGAATATTGAAGGTTTAAAATAGGGGCCTTTTCGCGAATGGGTAGAGTAGGAGTAGAGTAGAGTAGAGTTAAAATTAACTCTTTTAACCCTTTTCATGAATGCAGAGTTAATTTTTACTCTGCCTGCTTTTAACTCTTTTAACTCTGCAGGGTTAAAAATCAAAGAGTTAAAGGAGTTAAAACTGGCAGAGTTAAAATTAACTCTCTGCATTCGCGAAAAGAGTTAAATGAGTTAAAATTAGGAGAGTTAAAATTAACTCTCTGCATTCGCGAAAAGAGTTAAAAGATTTAAAATTACGAGCGTTAAAATTAACTCTCTGCATATGTGAAAAGAGTTAAAATGATTTAATTTTTGTTTACGCAATGTCCAACTTTTCACCATTTGAGAATTTTAAAAACTTCCCAACCTTTGGAAAATTTTAAATAAAATAAGACAGCAAAAGAAGATATTTACTCATTTCATTAATAGACATTTATTACATCTTCAATGCAGCGTCATCCTGTATGTTGGGGCATTCCGGGCTAATCCCTGTGTGTAACTTGCAGTTTTTAACCGATTTTGCTGAAATTTAGCATGGATCCATTCCAACAAATTATTGACCAATCTGCAGTAAAGTTTTAACGTTTAAGCTTTTAAGGGGTTAACGACATGGGTAAAACTGCAATTAAGAGAGGAGCCAACCAAAGACTTTTACGATTTTGATGAAAAGTTTATTTTCAGAGTTCGCTGAAAAGTAATCTAAAGACAGTGTTTCGGTCTAGGTTTTCGTTGTTTCTTTTGCCAGCTTGCAACTTAGACTACAGTAAAGTGCTAATGAATAGTTGAGCCAAAAACCAGGCATCATGTTCGTTTACTGAGACCACGACAAGAGCCCAAAAAACTTTGCACATGTTTTCAGCAAAATCGCATTCTCTTGGTTTTCCTGAAAACTTGAACAATTTTGGTCAATTTTAACTAAACTTTAGTACTAAAACAGATAGGTGCAGCAAAATTAAATAGAAAAATGTTTGTTTATTAAAATTTAATAGAGATTTCAAATTTGAATTGAAATGGTTGCCCTTTGAAAAGCAGTTGGGATAGCAATTGATCCTATACTGTAATTCTGATGAACATAACCAGTTGCAGCTAAGTTGGCGTAACATTTGTCTAGAAGTCCTTTCAGACAGTCAAAAATTCAAATTTTTTAAAGTTTACAGTAATTTTCACGGCAAAATTAGCTCTTTAATTAATCCACTTTTTGCAGGCTTTTAAACCATTACCAAATTTAAATAATTATATGGTGTTTGCACACGATTTTGCTGCACCTAATCAATCATTCTGTCCATTATGACAAAGTTTTAAAAAACAGAGAAAGTTTATACTTTTATAAATATTAGTCAAGCGGGACCAAACTTTTACAGATTTGCTTGTAAAAGATTTTGCTGGAAACAGATTTGCAGATTTTTGTGAAGCTAAAATAAAGTATGCATTTTTAGATTATCCACAAGAAATAGGTAAATAAAACATGCGACCACTGACAATGGTATTTTTCTTTGGAAGTTTGTTGAAGATACAGTGACTGCCAAATTAAATAAAAGACAATGGTTAGTATTAAAATAATTGAAGAAGGCATGTATAAGATTGCCAGGCTTTTTGCATAATTTTTCGGTAACTTCAACCTTAAAATAGCTTCCGCTGCGCAGCAGGCCTACAATTTCTTAAATGTTCCTATGACAATTGAATCTTTTGCAGACAGTATTGCTTGTTGAGAAAAAATTGAGCTTTCGGTTAGTTGTAGTGTCCCGTTGGTTCGGCTTTTCATGTTGTCAGCTCTCATACTACTTCAAATTTGCATTTATATATGGTGTTAAATAACCTACAAATAATAATTTAGAGTCCATTTATAATGATAATTATTTTAATTTAATTAATTTTATTTAATTATTATTTCTAAAAATGCTGCATGTTTAAAACGTTTTGTTCGATCTATTTTTATTTTATTAAGTAGCCTATTTCGTTACTTTAGCGCAAATAATTCAGCAGAATGTTGGCAAATGCTGAAGTAATTTTGATGCATTATGAACCATCCAATGAAATTACGTGATGCACTTTCATTGGCTGGATTATCTTGTCTTTTCTAAAGCTCTATTAAGCGCGCAACATGTGGCAATAACAATGTATAGGACAGAAGATTTTAACTCGTTTAACCCGCGTGCTGAGACGCGGGTTAAAATTCAATGCAAAATGTTGTGAGCGAGTTAAAAGATTTAAATTTAACCCATTCATGAAAAGGGTAGAGTTAAATTTAACTCTGCAGGTTTTTAACTCCACGTGTCATTCACGAGTTAAAAGAGTTAATTTTTAGCTCTTTTCGCGAATGAGCGTAGAGTTAAAAATTTAAACTCTGCTTAACTCGGCGAGTTAATTTTAACTCGTTTAATCCATTCGTGAAAAGGATCGAGTTAAATTTAACTCGTTTAACCCATTCGCGAAAAGGCCCTAGGACAATTTGTTACAAAACGCTTTTACAAAGTTTTCTCACGAATTTAAATAAACAAGCTTTGAGTTTTTACCTGAAATATATTGTGAACAGATTTTGAAGAAAATTTTTTGAAAAGTTCGATTTGGACACCGTAAGTTTCGGGCCCCGGATCAGGTCCCGGTGCATCCCGGGCTACAAACTGGTATGTCGCCGTAATTTCCGCTTACAGTAAATACTGTATTTACTGGCCTATTTCAGTCAATACTCTCCTTACTAGTAAGAATTGTATTTTCGTTAAACTTCCTATCATTACACGTAAACACCATACTGAAATATCTCCAGTAAATACTGTATGTTCTAGTAACTTCTGTATTTTCTGTAAAACGCCTTTATCAATCGTGTGTAACTAGAGCACGCCGATGTCTGTATTTAAAGTCAAGATAGGTCATACATAATCGCAATATGCAAGAGGAGGTGCATGAAGTCTTGATTTTAAGTATGACGTAGGCATGCCTTTTGTTTCCCTAGCCACACACAATCTATAAAGGCGTTTAACAAAAAAAATACAGTATTTGCTGGACCAGTTTCAGTAAAAATAGTATTTACGTGTAATCATAGGAAGTTTAAAAAATACAATTCTTACTACTAAACATGGGCGCGCCCATTGGCGTTTTGGGGGTTCCGAACCCCCCTCCTTTTTGGTCCGACCCCCAGGGAATTTTGGGGGGGGGGGGATAAAGGCAAAAATTGATTTTTTCAGCGCATAAAACTAAAATATATGAAATTTTTTCGCGCCTGCGAAACTATTCTATCTCAATTTTAAAAATTTCGTACCTGTGGCGCTTTTGTAGCTCATTCTTTGAGCCTGTCCTACGCTTTATTCAAATTTTTAAAGTTTCTATTACAAAGTTTCCATACTCAGTTGGGCAGATCACGTTTTACGTTTGAGACCGGGATGCACCGGGACCTGATCCGGGGCCTGAAACTTACGGGGTCCAAATCGAACTTTTAGTAAGACCATTTTAAAGGTTTCCATTACGGATTTTTTCAAAATTTCTAATTTTCTCTACTTTTGGTACGTGGACTAATGACTATTCCCAAATCTCATCACTTGTGCTGCAGCAACACGAAACTCTTTGTTGAAAATTGTTGCCGTTACCAACTTCCCTTAGCCGAAGCGCGTTTGGCGAAAGCAAAAACGTTTTTCGGTTCGACCCCTCCTCTTCAAAACCCTGAATGCGCCCCAGCTAGCAAATACTGTAAGATCATGCAAAGGAAATCCCTCTGAACAAAAATTCTCAACTTCAACAGTATATTGCCGATGGCTGACATCGCACATCGTTAGAAAGCTAAGAACATGCTCTTTCGAATGCTATATATAAACCATTGTAGCTGTATCTGGTTATATTAAATAGTATTTTCAAAAGTTAACCAAAAATTGCCACTGTCGTCAATTTTAGCTAAACTTTGCCAAATAAAACTTCGTGTATACAAGCTACAGCAAAATGGTTTATCATTTGAAAGAACGCGACCTCAGCTTTCCAACGATGTGCGGCTTAGTCTCTAAAGTTGTAAGCAATATGCTTTTAAACTTGACGAATTTAGCTCAGGGGGATTTACTTTATATGATCCATACTGTATTTACTGAAATCAGTCAGTAAATACGGTATTTATTGAACACAGCAATTACTACGAAATATACACAACCCTTTTTTTTTTTTTTTTTTTTTTTATTATAGGGGGGCGCGATAGCGCCTCCCCTATAATATGGGTGTAAAAGGCTCAGCGCGGCCCTTAGAGAGACCCGTTCGAGCACCGTGCCAGCTAAATACTCAACCAAACTAGACAAATTTGGTATCGTTGGAATCAGCACGACGAGTACAACAAGTATCAAAAAAGTTTTGGTCAAAATTTTCAACTTTGAAAATTTTCGCTTCCGGACAAGTTAGGTCCGTTTGTTTTTTTTCCGTGTAAGTCACGCTTGGGGAAGCCGTTTTAGTCTAACTCACAAACTGAACGATATGGGCATTTTCAGCCGGTGAAGTTTGGTTTTTCTGAGAGTAGTATTTGTGTTAACGTACCTTTTGGACAATTTTCCGCCGCCCGGCCCGGCCGGCCACCTGTGCGGCCGGCCAAAGGTGGCCTGACCGCTAAGATGGCCAAAAAAGGCCAATTTTGTGTCACGGCTACAGGGCTCAGGGAACAAGCTAGAGAGACGCGGCTTGTTGCATAAGAAACTTTGGGATGGGTAGCGTGTCATAACGAGGGCGATTTTCGATATCTGGCCAGGATCGTTCAGGCGGCCGGCCCAAAGTTGGTCCGGCCAAATGGCCATTTTGGAAAAATTTCTAAGTCCCAACTCCACAGAAAATAGTCAAAAATAGGCCTAAATATGCTGTTTTGGGCCATATAGTGGGACGCATATAAGGGTTATCGGGGTCGCTGAACACGATGAGCATAGTCGCAGCGCTGTGCGGTGCTGCTATCGTGCTGTACTGTTATGCAGCAACCATAGCACGCTGCCTGTAGACTTACTGTAAACGGCTAAACATATGAAACTTGGTGATAATTGTGTCTGTAGTAAGGGGGAACTGTAGCTATGTTAGTTGGTGCACTCTCTAGCTTCCACCGTGCTGTGTGTGCTGTTCGAAAACACAGCACCGTCGATAACCAGTTATTGATTTGTCACTGGCATTTGAAATTCGGCATACAGATAGTTTAGGACATGACAAACAGTTATTGATAGGTTTCGTATACTTACTACGATGTTACTATATGGTGGCGCTGCAGTAGAGTGCTGCAGAAGTACAGCACGGCCTATAACTAACTACAGATAACTTGCAATCGCCTGAAATTCTGCAGGCACGTGCAGAATAGCATTGGAAATGATGCCGTATAAGTCTCCTTTTTTGGCAGTGACGTTTGCGTCTAGTTGCGCTGCAGTAGTGTGCTGCTGAAGTACAGCACGGCCTATAACTAGCTACACAAAAGTTGCAATCGTCCGAAATTTTGCTTATTAGTACGACAGAGCTTTAGAAATCTTACCGAATAAGCTTCTTTCACTGACAGTAAAGTTTGCATCTGGTTGCGATGCAGTAGAGTGCTGCTCAAGTACAGCACGGCCTATAACTAGCTACAGATACGTTGCAATTGTCCAAAATTTCGCATATAACTGCAGAAGAGCAATTGAAATCGTGCCGTATAAGTTTGTATCATCGACAGTATAATTTGCATCTGGTTGCGCTGCAGTAGAGTGCTGCTCAAGTACAGCACGGCCTAATACTAGCAACAGATAAATAGCAATAGCCTGAAATTCTGCAGGCACGTGCATGATAACATTACAAATCATGCCGAATAAGTCTACTACTTTGGCAGTGACGCTTGCGTCAGCAGAGTGCTGCTGAAGTACAGCATGGCTTATAACAAACTACATATAACTTTCTGCAACTTTCTAAAATATTCTTATTTGTAGTGGATGAGGGGTTTTCTGCCAAAATCAAGAAAAATGGAGAAATTGGTACTTTTCAAGCTTCTTTGTTCTATGGCTTGGTTGACTGTTATATACGTAATTATTGGGGGAATTTTTAAAGTTTCTTTCATAAAGCTTTAACATTTTTGCTTAAGGTTTACTGAGAACCTTAAAAATGAAATAGGACAAGAATAAAAATGCTCCGATGGAGCATGAAAAATGCAATATGGGTGACACTGGGTTTTAAGCGGACAGAGGACTAGGTTTTAAAACGTTAATATGGGAGGGGCAGGTTGTAAATGCCAGGAGGACTAGGTTAAAAGCGCACTAATATGGACCAGCTTCGCTGAACAACCCATATTCGCGGGTACGCATGCTCCACTCCGCATTTGACCATTATTGTCTTAAGTTCTAAATTCGTCAGCTTTCCAGGCGAGCTTGCTGATTTTGAAATATTAGGCTTTATATACTTCAATCGTTTTATATGGAGCTGCGAGAGCACAATTTGTGACACCAATTTTTACTGCATATACGTATGCTGTATTAAGTGTTGCATTATATACATGTGTAAGTGTTGTCTATATATGCATTAATTTAATTAATTAAATCAAGTTGCATATTATGTAATTATTAAGTATTACGAACACAACTACAAATATAGTTGCAGACCCAGAGCTGTGCTCACAAATTGGTAAACTGTTACTGGTAAACAGCCACCAGCATCAGTCCGGGTAGTTTCCGCGAATATGGGTTGTTCAGCGAAGCTGGTCCATATTAGTGCGCTTTTAACCTAGTCCTCCTGGCATTTACAACCTGCCCCTCCCATATTAACGTTTTAAAACCTAGTCCTCTGTCCGCTTAAAACCCAGTGTCACCCATATTGCATTTTTCATGCTCCATCGGAGCATTTTTATTCTTGTATATATATAACCACAATAATACAACCACCCCACCTCCCACCCTCACTTCCCCTCCCCACCCCCGTCCCTCCCCTCCCCCCAAATTTAGCAGCGGGCACTTTCCCCGCTTTCGCACATGAGGCGCACCATATGCCCCCCCCCCAAACACAATAAGCACCCACCCACAAAACGTTTTTTGAGCCTTCCTCACACCCCATACTACACAATTCTTCCATATTCAAATGATTCAAGATTTGCTCAAAATGGGTTTGCTTCTAATCCAACCTCAAAAACTGAAAGGTAGAAAAACTCTCCCTCTGCTTCAAGCTCGAGCATTTAATGGAGGGCCTGAGGAACTTGGGCTCAATGTTATAAAGATGGGACCAAATAAGTGAAATTTAAATCAATTATTGTACAAAAACAATCGCTGCAAATCGCTGTAAATTGCAGGAAGCGTCCTTTCTACAAAAACTTGCTACTTTTCATCTGCAAAAGTGATTACTGTAGTCTTTGGTAGAATTTTGAGTAGACCAGACTATTAGATTTCCAGCTAATTTTCGAGTAGATTATTAGCCTGTTATACAAACTTTTGCAAAATTGTAAAAAAAGCCAGATAGCCAGATATACTCCTCTACTCGTTGATCTTGATGCCGTTATCTCAGTGAATGACAAAACTAATTATCCATTAGCGCATTCTTTCACCTAACGAAAAAAGTATCTCCGTATTCTACCTAATGTTACTACAGCCTAAACCGACTGACGTGACTCAGATACGAAGTCACCTCCTGCTGTCCGGCGCAGCCGCTGTGACCCGAGAAAATGTGCGACACTTTAACATTCGTGCCATCATCAATGTGACCAAAACTAATCATCGACCGATCTGGTTTCGACCAGGTCACCACAGCGATCGCTCCGACCCCGGCACTGTCTACCTTCAAATCCCGCTGGAGGATGCCGAGGACAGCCAGCTGGGCGCCTGGTTCCAGCAGACCAGTGCCATGATCGAGACCCATCGACATCAGAAGACCAGCAGTGATCAGCGATCACGAATTCTGGTTCACTGTCAGATGGGCATTTCTCGCTCGGTTACACTGATACTGGCCTATCTGATCCAGTTTGACCACATGAGCCTCAGAGAGGCCTACTCCCATGTCAATCATCTGCGTCCTGGCGTGCTGCCAAATCCCGGTTTCTGGCAACAGCTGGTGGACTGGGAAAATAGACAGCTGGGAATCACCAGCTGTAAACTGACCAGTCTGCCTGCTGACCTCCGAAGTCTCAAGCTGGAAGGTGGTGGTCCTAACGGCGGCGGGCCACGTCTCGAAGACTATCCAGTGGAGGGACAATATCCGGACATTGTCTGGGACTACATCAGAGCCGATTGGCAGCAGCGTCGCACCGCCACCAATCGAGTCAAGCAGCCCAGACAACGACGACTGCAACGATGGGGCTGCCAGGTAGCCAATACTACTGGAACTGAAAAGGTGCCAAACATTTTCTAACAATTACGTAAAAATACGTATAGCTGTTGAGAGCATAAGTTTGGCGACATGAAATTAGCAACACGAAAACAGTTTTGTTTTTAAAAGTGTCAATTTAAAAATAGCTGTACGTATATTATATCTCTCTGTACATGAAGCTATTCTTAGCACGCACGAAATAGCTTAGTTGTGGTAAAAACGTTCGTATACGTCAACTAAATACGTACACGTTCTCCGTTCAATTAATATTTTGCTATGGCACACGGGCATATATAGATGGAGCTAAAATCATTTCAGGCCCACTCGCTAAATTTATGCCCAAAAGACACCCTCCTTCATGCAATTCATTCTCATATTTGAACACAATATAAACTATATACGTACTGATAACAAAAACAAGAAATTATTAAACAGAAGGTTGAGAAACGCTGACTAGTTCAGGAATGTAAGTGTGGGTCAAATAGGAGTGGCAATTAATAAGAATTTCAAAACGTCAACTCTGCGCACGAGTTATCCTTTCAAAACAAAGGGTAAAACAATTCAATACGTAAGCTAAGCTTGAACCCACAAACTCGTATGGAAATGAAATGTGTAATATTGTGAAAAACAACTATACTAATTAAATCTAAGAAAACATAAATGTAAAAGAAGGAGGCATTAGTTAGAGTGACGAAAAACCGCTCCTTTTCCCAGGCTCCCGAGTATGCCGTCTATGAAGGATTGCATGCAATGACGGAACGGGGCGGTAGTGATGCCACTGCAGCCTCGCCTGAGTAGGCTATATTACAATGTCAGTGCCACCAAGCTATACTTTGCCTCAGTCGTTTTCTTCATATCATTGCTAGGTTAGATGCCCCTCCGTCTGATGAGACGGACGCATCAAACTCAAAAAATGTGGCTTGCGGATAGCCTGGAGGTGCCAGTAAGCTGGTTGAATGACCCTTACATCTTCGGAGGACGTCCAATCGTCCGTGTCATTTGACGGCGTAGTGGTCATGTCTGAGACAGCAGGTCGGCCGCACAAGCCATGGAGGATCGGTGACCCACATCCCCCTTAGACCTAGACCTCAGACCTTTTGTTTTATTTGATCTGGCTGCAGCATCCGCTAAACATTAAACCTGCCCAGACGGACCCACGTATTGCGTACGGGCAGAGTTGCCAAGAACAGATACCCAGATAGCCAGACAGACGGAAAACCGGGAAAAAATATGTTTAGGAATGAAATAACATTTACATCCAAAAATAATCGATCGACGAGTAATTAAGCTTTAACAAAAAATTATCATAGTTGACTGAGAGCGAGGAGGCATTTAAATAAGTTCACATATTATAATAGTTTTTACTAGTCTCTGAATCCTAGTTTTGAGTGACAACTCTTAATCCTTTATGCACGTGGAGGCAACAAGTTGTGTCTTTGGGCCTTTTCAAGAAAGGGTAGAGTAGAGTAGAGTAGAGTTAAAAATAGCTGTTTTAACTCGCTTTAACTCTACTCAAGCTTGAGTTTCCCTTTTTTAACTCTTCCATGAAAAGCTCGAGTTAATTTTAACTCTACTCTACCCTTTCCTGAAAAGGCCCTTTGACAACCTTTGCCAAAAATCAGTGCCAAAAATCAGAAATCCTTTTGACAACATTCAAGCAGCTTGAAATTCTGGACACTTGTTCCTGTTTGTTCAACACCGTGATTACTATTTGGATGAATATTTATTCTAACCGAGCAAGTGAAGTGAAGTCTTGACAGCACTTCAACGGCTTTAAAAATTCATTGCCAACTTTGGAGTATGATGGTGTTTCAATCAACGACCCTTGGAAATCGAAGGGTAAAAACAATAAAAGTTTCAGATGGTTGGAGAAAACTTTGAAAGATTGTATTTCAATGAATTCTGGGGCCGATGTTATCAAAGGCCCAAACCCGGTTTTCGAGCTAAACCCGGGTTAAAAATGGGTTTTCAACCCAAACCCGATGGAATCAAAGTTGGGTTAAAACTGGGTTTTTGAAACCCAGGTTTCATAACTGGGTTTTGGGTTATATTGGGGTTAAGTTTAGACCCGATGTTATCATAAAACCCGGGTTTAAAAACTTGGGTTAAATTGGGGTTAAAGTGGCCAAATCTCAACCCTCCTCAATGAGGAGGGTTGAGATTGAAACCCGGGTTTTGTTTTATTGATTTTTGTGGGTTCTGCACTTATTTTATGCAATAGTGGTTTCATTAGCTTACTTTTCGCACTTAGTTTTTATGTTTGCTACGTTTGTTGTTTTAACGACTATTTAAAATACCTAATCTTTATTCTTGTGCTATTTTAAGCTTGAGCACATCCTAACAGTTGAATGCAAGAAATGTAGCAGTGCAGTATTATGCACAGGTCAACATTGTATTCGAGAAAAATCAATAAATAGAATGCAGGCGAGACAAACATTTAACACATACTTAAAGCATATTATGCATGCACATATAAGCATGTTAAATGGAAAAGGAAATGTTAGCATGTACACTTGGCCCGATATATACTGCCCACCCATATAACCGTAGAAACAAAAACAATGGTTGGGATTTCTGGGTTAATTTCAGGGTTAACCCAAGTGAAACCTGGGTTTCTGTAACCCAACCCCAAAATTGTTTGATAACACTGGGTTAACCCCAGGGTTAACCCAACCCCAAAATTTCAGGGTTAACCCCAAAAACTACGAAACCCTGGTTTCAGGAAACCCAGGATTGATAACATCGGCCCCTGGAAGTCACTGAAGAATTTTTATATTATTTTAAGGCAGTGGTGCACATAGAAAATTTTTTCACGGGGGGCCGACCTCAGACGTAATTATATAGTGGGGCCTGGGGGGCTTCGCCCCTAGAAGTAGAAAACTTTCAGAAAATAACGGTTGAAAAGCAAAAACAAACGTACGTATATTAAGCAGAAATTAAGCCAATTTCGCGTCGAAGGAGCGAAAATGTTTTTGAAATTTTATGTCCGCGAGCGCGAACAATAAAATTTTTCCTTTACGTCTGGTTTTGGGGGGGGTGCAGCCGCCCCTCCGCCGCCCCCCCCCCCAGGTAAGTGCGCCCCAAACATAAACAAACATGCTACAGTTTTGGAAAGTTTCTGCTGCTAAAATGCTGGGCTTATTCTACTGGGGGGGGGCCGGGCCCCCCCCCCATAAACACCCTTTCCCCCCCAAAAAATCGTTCCCCCCCAAAAATCGCCCCCCCAAAAAGTGGGTGCCCTTTTGGTACCAACTTTTGCCCTGAAAAAATCGCTCCGAAGGGCAAATTTTCAAAAATTTTCCGACTTCGCCGGATATTTTTAGTCGATTTTTGGCTATTTACGCACTAAATCCGCTTATTTTCGGCGATTGCTATAAAAATAGCGCATTTTTTAGCATGTTTTTAGAAAAATTTTGAAAAATTTTCGGCCCCCCCCAAAAAAAATGACTCGTCCCCCGAGGGGCCCCCCCAAAGAGACCCCCCCCCCCAAGAAAAAATCCCTAACAGTCTTTCGCTTATCTTCGTATCTATTGTAAAGCTGAAAATACGTGAAAGTAGCCGGCCCAATACCTACACTGTTTTATGAAATGAAAATATCTTTAGCTAAGCAACTATACTTACTGGTTAGATTTGATCCCTGACCATTGCTGAGCGACGCTTCAGTGGCAGGAGCAGCCTTGGTGAATACAATAGGCTTTCGCTCGTAGACTCCTGAAGGAACAGGACGCCACAGGAACTCCCAAAGTTCGCCCTTGCCGTCCACCTTGTGCTCAAATAACTGCTGCCCTGAATAGTGCCAGATACGGTAGCTGAAATAAAATATTATGCTAAGGAATAATGGAGAAACGGACAAAACGAGACAGCAAAACGTAGGTAGGAACAGAGAACCAGTAACAGTTTCCTGATGACTACAAGTAAAAATCTTTCAAACGTTTTTGTTCAACAAATTATAATCTTATTTCCGTATGTACGTTGCTCCGCTTTTCTCTGTGTTTTACATCAGCTACCACAGACCGCAGACAGCAACGAAATTCAACTGCAGTGTTCGTTTGTCCGTCGGCAAGCTTCTCCCTGGATCAGCATAGACTGGCCTTATCTGACCAAACACCCGTTTTTTATTATTACCCGCCAACATGTAGCTAAAAATGCAAAAAATATTTTCGGAAATGCTTGCGTACCAATTTCCCACCCGCAGCCGTGGCGCCGTGGTGGCTGTCGCAAAATGCTGTCCGTCTGGGTGCCACTGGAACTGTGTCGTATCTTCGGCCATAAACTGGGTCACACGTTTCTGCTGCTTTACTCCCCAGACTTCAATGTTGCCGCGAAGATTTCCAAAACCCGTCAAACAAAGCAGTGGATTTCGGACAGTCAAAAGAGTTAAGAACAATATAAAAATGCTTTAAGATAGAACTCGATTAGTATCTTATCTTATCTTATTCTATCAATTTGTTCAGGATCTTAAGATTTGACTGGATACAATAAAATAAACTAACTAATAAACTATAGTATAACCATGTATAGAACAGAAGCCTCCTCCAGGCATATTATTTTGAATTTCAAAAAAGGATATTATCCCCAAAAGGACTGTAGTGAACCTCATTTCGAGGACCAGTGCCAAAATCAAACAACGGTTCACCTCTCCAGCTATATAAGGTAGCTTTGGCTGGCATGTCTGCAAGAATCAGCAAGCAGAATATAATATAATATAATAATTATACATATTACAAAGTATCGTGTGCAAATAATAACCACAATCAGAAAAAATGATTGGGTGTTTTTAGGTCAAAAGAAGAAAAATGATTGCAAGGAAATACCAAGTAGAAGTGTCTCCCTCACTAGCGAAGGACAGAAAGTGATACAACATTACGAAGAAACAACAGCTTTAAATTCTAAAATCTAAAAAATCTGAGAAAAACCTTAAAAAGGACAGGTTCTCGGCACAACTAGGGAATGGGAAGAGTCCTTGGAGAGTAGAAGAAAACAGTGCGTAGGAGAAAGAAGGCAGAGAGGTCGAATTGAGAAAGCCCAAATTCAAGAGGCCACCCTGCTATACTACCAGTAAAAACAGGATTTCCTGCACCCACCTGTTTTATTGTTTTATCTGCATATTCTACTAGCTCAGGAGGCCTCCTTCCCTGCCCAAACGAGAGCGCCTTTTGGTACCAAATTTAGCCCTGAAAAATTAGATCAAAAGCCCATATTTTCACAAATTTTCCGAGTTTGCCGTAGACTTTAATCACTTTTTGCCTTTTTAATCATTAATAAATTTCTATATTTAAGCGATAAAAATCAACTTTTACAGTGTATGCTTGTAAGATAGTGCAATTTTTCAGAAAAATGTCCCCCCGCCGCGCTAAACTCCTTGCCCCTCGGACTTTTGGCTTCTTGCCCCAAGGCCCCCAAGAAAATATCCATAGCATATGCCCAGCTTCAAAATCTATAATCTATAAAACTGGGCTTATATATTCTAGGGATATGTTCTTTGGGAGGGGGTCTTCCAGGGATATTTTCTTGGGAGCTCTAAGTTTTGGAGGATCCTAAAGCCGGAGAACAAATGACTACAAAGCTTACATCCATAAACGACACAAAACTCTTTGGAATTAGGATTCCATTCATAGCTATAGATGGGGCCATCTTTTCCTGAAAACATAAAACAAAAGTTAGACTGATACTGACTTTTCATTCACATGTCCAAACTGTACAAGCAAAAGAAAAGAACAGTAGAGGAACATGTACTAGTAGCATATATCTATCTATCTGGAGGAATTATAATTCAAAATTCGCAGTTTGTCATACTGGAAAACCAAAATCGTTTCAGCAACTGGGGAAGACGATTGAAGTTCAAGTTTTTCTATCTACCTAATTCAACAGGAAAACTGTCTCCAGCAGTTTGCATTAAATACAATGTCTGTTCTCCATAATAAGAAACGTTGGACTTGTCAACATCACAGGCAGACAAAACAAGGATTGCTGTTCCTAAAACATAAAGAACATGATCCAATTTATTCTAGTAAAAGTAAGTAAAAAACAATGTCAGGCTGATATATTTCCACCAGAGTGATAAGCTATGAAAAAATAATTATGCTAGTTACTTGCAGAAAAGACTAGAAAATTAGTATTTTGACTGTGGTTTGTCCCAAAATCAACGAGTTAGCAGTTGAACCACCCTAACCACTCTGCCAACTCAGAACCATTAGCAATTATTAGTTAACAATTCGCTTTGTTATTGTTCACTTCACCCTGAAAATTTGCAAGAAAAAATTCTAGCGGCTAAGAAAAAACTTGACGTTTTCTAACAAAGATTGAATAGAAACCTATGACTTCACAACTGGACGATTAAAAACGAACCTGTCAAATTCCACTTAAAGTGAACACGGTCAGCTTTGAAAAAGCTTTTGTTAGCCACAGCCGCTGTAGCACCGGAAAATAAGGGATACTGATAAATACGAATGAAACAAGGCTGTGCCTAAACAAAACAAAATAAACAAATAAACAGGAGCAAAGCTAATAGCACTAATTCTAACTAGTTTTGGACATCCTAGCATTGAAAATAAGAACTCTGGTAATTTCAAAGAAAAAGACTCCATATTCTATTATGAGACTTTAGTTAGTCCAGACAGCTTATCTTGGATGGTTTTGCCCCATCCATAATTTACGAAAATTTATAACATCAGAGCTTCATAACAGAAACATTTCTACAGCTTCTTTAAATCACGATTATAACAATGATAATAAATGTTGTCTAACCTTTATGGCTGGCACGTAAGTGACTACATGGTAAGGACTGGGCCCATAAGCCAAGGCATAGCTTGACAAATTTGGAACGGTCAACTTATGTACAAATCTTTCTAAAAGACAAAATAGGACAGTTTCAATAGTGCAAGATTTTTAAGGGGGGGGGGGGGCAATTTTCGACAATCTCCAACCATCTTGGGTTTGACACAATCTCTCAAATATGTCTGTCACCAAGAAATATCGTCATAGCTTGAACAGACCATTCACTACACAAACTCCGCGTATAGAAAATAACACTGTACCCAGAGTTGGAAGGGGACGCGGGTACCCGCGGGTCAGAGTGGGTCACGAGTTATTTTTGTTCATACAATCTTTACTCTAAATTTTGAGCTAATTCACCGGAAAATTTACAATTTATGTTAAATTTTCAAATTTTCTCTAACATTTGGCTCTTTTGTATGTCTTTACACATTATAATATTGCTTTTATGATAAAATTATTTATTTCTATTCTGTCTAGAATCTCCAGTTAAAAGTATTTCAGTACTATCTCCCGGACATAGTGATTGGCATAAATATTTTGTCACGCAAAGACTTTAATGCTCCTGGATTGATTGAGAAACCGAAAATTTGTTGACAGCTACAACAGCCTGCAAATCTATCTTTCCGTAAAGAGCGTAAGCTGCTTCCAAATAATGCCAAGCTTGAAATTACGACATAGTCGAAAGAGTGATAATCATTCCTAATTTCATTAATTAAGAGAATGATTTAAATATTCTGCTAAAATGGTAGTTTGATATCATATCCAAGTTAGGAGTGGACAGTGTTCCTACAAACATCCCTGCGGTAGTTGCTATTCAGTTGCAAAAAGTAAACAGGAATGAACTAAACTTTTACGAAATTACTACACGAAAATAGACTATCTTGAAATCTTTGCCTAAATACTAATTCTACTAACCGATCGAGGCCCCAACACTTTACCATCCTCAGAACTAACGAAAACGAAGATGAAATCCGATGGAGCTAGCTGTGAACGCCAAATTTTTGTTTATTAGTTTTAATACTTCACTATGTACATTTTAAAAGCGTTAATTTTGCTCAATGCATCCTATAGAGTAAGTAAATATGCAAAAATGTCCAAATTTAAGAAGTGGGTCAAGTGGGTCGACGAAATCTCAGTGGGTCGCGGGTCAGGTACCCGCGGGTCACGAAATTACGACCCACTTCCATCTCTGACTGTACCACTACCAACCCAAACAAGGATTCAATTTGCGTATGCACAATCCGGGCTGCTGCTCCGGGCAAATAGCTCACAATTTTCGTTACCCATTTGCTTTTGACATCTTTTAGTGGAAGGGCGGGACCTCTACTTTTCGAAACTTTGGCAGAAGTTTAGTACCTAAAGCTAAATCTTCATAAAACCAGATCTCTGATCCAGAAACACGAGAAAATAGCTTTTCATCTTCAGAAAATCCAGGACTCCTAAAACACAACTACGTCAGTTATTGTTAATCTCTTTCGGTAGCCAAATCTATCCGGACCTAACTCACATTGGAAGCATAGCATTCATCTCCACTCCAAGCATACCACAAGCGTACGCCTCAGCACATGGGTCAACTCGAGATTATCTACCTCCACACAAGTGCGCGCATCTCGCGTGTAGTTGTTGTTTGCTGTATTTCGCAAATCGAGACATTTTATGGAACAAAACAGATCTGTTCAACAGCACAAACTGCCACGTTAGGCAGTTATCTAATTATATAAATTTCTGCTCCCAAACAAAAAATAATATAAGATCCAGCACGTTGACAAACTTCTCACAGGACTTACCAGTCTTGTTGCTTCTTCTGAATATACTCCGTTACACAAGCTCCAGATTTAATATCATAGACGTGCAGGTTAGGCACAGGCTCTTGGTGATTTCGAACTGAAACAATTATTTAAAAGTTCAGGATGTTGCTAAGTCTATAACTGCTACAGTAAGAGTATGCTGTTGTAGTTTCTAAAGACTCGTTGACCGTTATAGCTATCCTTAGTTTACTTGAGTGGGGGCCCCCACCGTTTTCCTTTCCTCCACTCATATAGAGGTGCCCAAAAACTGGCAAATTTTAAGGAAAATTGGTCAAACAATTTTCCCGCTTCGCTGAATTTTTTTAATTAAAATGGTTTTTTGGTGACAAAACTGAATTTTGAATACTTTTCAACTTAGTTATAACAGTATACGTATATGTGAAAAAATTTGCGGCATTTTTGGAGACCACTTTAAGTAAGTTGCTCCCACGTTTGACCTCCCCCCACTAGGAGGAGTGTCACCTCTACTTTCCTCACCCCCATTTTTTGGCTATAAACCCGGTTACTGTTAAAGTTACAGAAGATATCCTCTGTCCGTGGAAAATATTTTTCATGCTACAATCAGTGCTGTCGGTAATTATCCTTGCACGTGTTTCCTGGGACGCCTGACCAGCCTGTCCAATGGATGGACTTTAAGGGGCATGCCTGATACATGACATCCAGCTTTATCTTCAGCCAGTCAGAGTTGAAAACTTCAGGTCCTTAAATCATGCTACCGAGCTTTTGTCGTCACTCAATTTGCCTATCAGTCCTAATGTAACCATTTCTTGGCCCCTGCTTTGGGCTACGTCCATTCCTAATGTGACCTGTCCGCTAAAACATGCGCTGGGCAAAGGAGGTGGAGATTCCTCTTATAAAATAATTGCCGTTGACCACTCACCTAAACAAGAATATTTTACCGTGTACTTGGACGTGCACGTTTTGGAAGCCCTTCCCCTACGACCCCTTCCAAAGAAAGGGCGAAACCGTCCTCCCAACTTTCAAAAGCCCCATTAAAACCAAGATCAGTGAAACATACTCGCGAATGGCTCAAATGTGGCTAGCAACGATGACTTAGGCGAAAATTGAAGCCCGGTTGTCCTAGGCAATTCCAATCGCAGAACTTCCTTCAGTGATTCGCATTCTACTACGACTGTCCTTAAATAAGTAATACAAAAAAAATGAGCACAATCTTGAAAGTTTACGTCAAGAAAATGAAGTAAACGCTGGCCAGCAGGCGGATCCACGAAGGATACAAGGCATTAATCATAAAGAAATAATGAAAAACGCCTGCCTGCAGTCACTAAGGCCGTAGCCTTAGTCCGACCGCGCCCATTGGCTCTCTCCTGTTCGGACTAAGGCTACGGCCTTAGTGACTGCAGGCAGGCGTTTTTCATTATTTCTTTATGACAATCTTGAAAGTTGGAAGATTATTATAGATTATGGGAAGCCGTCGGACAAAAGCCACCAAGAGTGTTCGCAGAGCTACGTCAGTCTGTGGGCAGGAAACAAGTTAATTATCCAAATGAGGGAGATAATAGTTTGTATTTTGGATTGTTAGCAGTAACCTGCGTCACCAGTCTAGACCGTAAAACCCAATGTCACTTCTCAGACATTTTTTGAAATGCCAGTTGAAACGAGCACAGTCGATTTACTACATGCATCCGACAACCTCAAACAACGATGAATGATGTTTCAGTTACTTTCGGTGGTCAATACTCTGACCGTACCATGTAACAACCAATACGTAGTCACCTCGAGCATTTTGCGCAGTATTATATCGCATGGTTTTCAGCTATCTCGCTTTACTAATCGCAGATATTTGAGTAATGGAGGTAAAAGAGACCTAAGCTAAACCGTAGAGCTAAAACGAAGTTTGAAAAGATTATCAAATTATGTTGGAGTTAAGAAATACGAAAATTACCTGAGTACAACGAAACATAAAAGCCTACATTTACACCGAAATCGATTTTCAGAAACGGATATGAAAATAGGAGTTATTTTCCTCGAACGCTCTCTCGATCTGTCTATGTCAATTATTCAAATTTTTGCTCTTAATTCATTATCGTTAATTACATAGATTTACGTGCCTTCGTACGGTGTATGATCGACGCGTCTCTAAAATGGTTTTTACCTCTACGGTGAAGAATGGGCAAAAGAAAACTATTACGCCTGTCGTAGGTCTCTGGGATTGTTACTCGGGGAGCCCTTTTTCGGTCCGACTCACTGGACTCCTTCAAGTCCCCAATTTCTTGGTTCCTCCCACTCATCCTTTTTTGGTCAAAATTTTCCGGCGTCTCAAAAATCATTTTCCATTTTCAATCTTGACTAAAATCGTCTATTTTGGCGCTAAAACTTATATAGTTTTTGAGCAGTTATCAGCAATTTATATACACGTGAAAAACAGGCTGTTTTTGTTGTATTTGTAGTTTTTATGGGGACGGGGGCGGTTTTTTGGGAAAGAGTGTTTATGGGCAGCCCCCACCCACCCCCACCAGAATAAGCCCAGACTCAATAGATGCTGAAACGAGGAACCACCATTGAAAGAATAGGTCTAAAACGTTGTCTGCTCCTGTTAGGGTTAGTTAAATCTTCACTGCACCAAAGTGAAGTCTTGTTCATAAGTGAAGTGCGACTGGCTGTATAACCTGGAGCGTACTTTCGCTGTGACATAATCCTTATACATGCTTTAATAATATGGTCTCAGGTCAACCTTATTTTCGATCCAAGCAAGTTCGCTTGGTTCAACTGACAGCAAACTAAGTCCTAAATAAATAGAAAAACCTAACAAATAATAAAAGAAAACGTAAATGCAAAGTTCAGATGAAAAAACTTAAAAAATAAGAAACTTACGCTATACCGTCACAGTAAGCGAAATAGAAACCGTCACTACTAAACTTGAACACACGACAGAACTGATTTGCGGAGGCACTATAATCAAAAGCATAGGATTATGCAATATTATAAATACAATGCAATCATGGAGGTGTCAGTTCTGACAGCAGCTAACTGCGGAGTGCTAACATCATACAATTAAAAAGTATATAATTGTGTTATGCTTTGTCAGTATATATAGAATTTTTAAGAAAACTTTGGAATTGGTCCCCGATTTTCAGACCCGACCCAGCTACCAGGGTCATACATAGTTCTTATGGTCTCTATTCCAGATTCGGTTATGTCAGAACTAACTCTAAGCCTTCTTACCCGACTTTACTGACATAATCATGAACGGAACCAGAGTCGTCAGTCTGGCGAAGAAACAGTCCTTCAGATCCTCTAACTGAAATAAGCTACACGTACGTATATATCGACCACATCTCCGAGTTTATGTAGCAGACACATATGAAAAAGAAGACAGGAGTTGTTGTTTGCTTCATTAGACATCACAATGCGATGATCATCATTGTGTGCAAGTTAACTCAACTCAAATCTTATATTTTTAATGTTTGTCCTACACTTCTTTCGGCCCAACTAAGAATTGTCCATCCTGGGGTTTTTTTACTGGGGGGGGGGGGGGTGCGGCGGCGCCCCCCTCACTTTTTGGGTTCTCCCCCACTCGACCTCTCCCCCCGCCCATTTTTTTGGGCTTCCCCCCACTCACCCTAAGGTGCCCAGGAATTGCCAAATTTTTAGGATTTTTGGTCAAAATCTTCAAAAATTTTCCGGCTTCGCCGGAATTTTTTGGTCGAAAATTGTCTATTTTGGTGCCAAAACGTAATTTTTGTGCACTTTTATGCTTGGTTATAGCAGTATATATATGTAGAAAACAGGCTTTTTATACTGTATTTTTGTCATTTTTAGTTCATTTTATTCCCCCCCCCCCCCACTTTTGGACCTACCCCCCTCTTCCCCCCCCCACTTTTGGACCTACCCCACTCTTCCCCCCCCCACTTATTTTTGCCTAAAAAACCCCAGGTCCATCATCACAGCAACATTTTGCAATGTGTCAACAAGTTTAGAAAGTTTTATTTAGAAAAAATAGTCATAGAAAAGTAGTGAGGTCATCGGTCTGCTGAAACAACCAGCTGAAAATCTAAAAAATACCCACAATTCGTCAAATTAGTCTCTGAGCCCCCTTCTTTTCCAACATTTGCTCTACTTCTGCCGATCATACCTGTGTATACAACATACCCACCTGTATCCGGTTATTATAATATATACAAGTAGGAAAAATGCTCCTTGCAGTCGCATGAAAAAGTTAATATGAGCTATGATGGCCAACATTTAAGCGTGTCAAGGACAAGA
>JASAND010026079.1:0-27346 GCA_030248195.1 Trissonchulus latispiculum | reverse complement strand
AGTGAGGAGACCTCATAACCTGTTTAATAAGATTACTCACAAGCTGGCGCTGCTCCAAACTTAAGAGAGATTGGTTCATAGCACTCCTAGCTTAGGAGAATCCTTTGAAATAGAATTCTTCTAGTTCTAAGTGACCAAAATGATCTCTAGAGCGCTCCTGTGTAGCTTTAGCAGGATCTCTTGCAACGCGGCCTTAGATTTAATTGTTGAGGATGTTCAAAGTCCATGAGGGAAGGGATCTTTGTTTCGTCGGTTTCAACCTGCAGGGAGCCAGATTGGCTTATAAAACCACTTGTATTGGTACCACCACCATTGTAACTAACGAATACTCTACAATCTGCGTACAAACAAACAGTAGGTAACAGAAAACCCAAAAAGTTGTTGGCAGACAATGCTTGCTCATTTCCTTATCTTAGGTTTTTCTATCATTACTGTTTACATAGTTAATATTAAAAACTATTTATTTACATTCCAGTACATTACACTATTTCATTGCTGTTGCTTCCTTTTTAACTTAACGAGCATGAATGTATCTCTGCAACACTGTCCGTTGTGAACCATTTCTCTGTCACAGTGTCCACTGTTCTCTATTGAAGCATTAATCGGTCGTAACCCCCAGATTCAGATGATTATGCTGACCAAATTTGTAAAACTTACTGGCCGAAGCGGGTAATTCTGATATGGTCAAAAAGACCAGGTCTTTTCAAGTTCAGCCTCCTTTAGGTTTAGGTTGAGCCTTGTAATTTAACATTTAACTTAATTTTGTTCTTCTATTTTGGACATAAATACACACCGCATGTGTAATAGTTATTTGTAGTTTAGCTAAGGTTTAAGATAATATTGTACCTTCGATAATATTAAGAAATTACTACAATACAAATACTGCACACTTCACATGTTGCTATTCTATTTATGAATTCAGTGAGCCATTCTTAAACAATGCCATTGTTTCGGGTGAAGCATCATCGATCTATGAAGAGGCAATAACCCAAGGATTAGCCAAAACAGTAACGGCAGTTACCGTACTATCCTGGGTTGCTGACAACATTTTATGGTGCCGAGATGTCTCCTTGTAAAAGGATACCTTCATTTCCAGCACAACACGAGACAACAGCATTTCCCAGGCATTTTTCGCCGCATACAATTCGCTGTTTTCATCCGGATATTTTGTTGTAAGACTGGTTTTACTCAATCTCTGTCGATATCGGTCAATTAATTCCTCGACCGCGCATCGAGCAAAAATATTGAAACTGTCCGGTCGAAATGCCACCGGATTTGAAACGTGAACACAGGCGTGCTGTTCGCCAACTTTACGAATCATGTTGGTACATTTTTCTATAGCGCTTTCGTCAGGCGATAGAGAATTGACAACAGTTTCCAAGAATTTGTCAAAATAGGGAGCATGATTTAGAAATGCCGGTTGTAAGCTGAGAATACTGAATTTTCTGGTAACTCCAGCCAAACCTGTTAGGCCCTTTCCTAGCGCAGGGATTTCAGCAATAACCTTACGAATAATCGCTTGTGATAAACTGATACGATTAAATGAGTTTGGCCAGGTATGCCTGATAACGAGCCCGTCTTCTGGGGTAATTCCAAAGGCCAATGGTAGCGGGGAAGGTCCTCCTGCCTTAATTAAGCTGGATAATGATGACGATCTAGATAATAGGCTGGCTTTTCGATTTAAATTATTGGCAAAAGAGGCGGCAATCCCCATTCGGTGAAACTTAAGTTTAGTTTGACTAGCAAAGAATGTATTTGTCAAGCTATCAGCGAAGTCTTATCAGTGCAATAGTTAACGTCATACTGTCTGGGATCGGAAAGTTATAGCTTCTAGGAAAAAGCATAACTTTAAACATAACATAAAAAGCATAAAAGCTAAAAGTCCATAATGGCAGACTCCTCATTTGACCTAAGGGCAAAATCTAAGTGCATTTCACCTGCAAATTTGCACTCATAATGGGTGCAACTGAAAACGTCTCCTACTCCCATGAAAGAGTTGTACCTACCTGCACCGTTATAAAATTTTTATCATAATCTTTTCGTTAAGCACTGCTTTGAAGATATCGGATCTTGCTCACGTTTGGCAACAGGTGTGCTTGCAGGTTGTCGTTTTGACAGCTGAACAGGCGGATTGCATAGCTTAGGAATAGTATGCCTTTTCTAACTGTTTCATGATTATAATAACAGCATTGGTTCAAAATAAAAGGAACAGAAAAACTGTAAAAAACACAAAGCGCAGTTGGATAAGTCTAAGATGATACAAATCGGAGCAAATGAACATTATAAACATAAATACCTGGTATTCACCACGCCTAAAACCTGTGCTAAAATATCTAAATATTTATTTGTATATTATGTATAGAATATGATTTTCTTTAAAACTCAACAAATTGATATAAAAAACTGCCCAAGGATTAATATTTCGAATGTTTAACCAGCCAGTACTGCTTGAAACATATCCTGAATCGCTTTGCAAATGTTTTGCATGATGGCGAGAGGAGCAGGAGGCGGTGGTTCCGTGGGTTTTTTGATGACAATTACCAAAGGATTGTCGTGGGTTTCTGCGATGTGAGCAACATGTTTCATCTTGTGACCATAATAATCGTACAGGACGGAAGGAGAATGTTTATAGTCATGGTGGTACAAGACTGAAAAATGAAAAGTATATATGCCAATGAATTCCAAATTAGTGCCTAGGCCGCATAGCATATTCAGGTTACAAAACTACAGAGGTGCAAGGTTTTACATCGTCTTAGCATTAATGTGTGGAATATGGTATTTCATTGTTCTTGTTGTTGTGCATGCAACTTGCGTGCAATAAAAACTGTTAAGGTGCATTCATAGTAGCAAACGCATAAAGACGCGCGCGCGAGAAATATGCTTTTTTAATCGTTTAAAAATAATTGTAGCATATTCATGCTCACGAACGCATGCAGACGCTAACGTACGCGCGTCGACGCGCATCTCAATGCGTTTGCGACTATGATTGCACCTTTAAATACCTACAACTGCCGACGCCCTGTCGGTGTGAGTGATAACGCTAGTATTCATGAACAAAGTCATCAACACGATGAAAATTGAGAACAGATTAACAAAACTTGGACTGCAAATATTATAGGGTGGGAACCAAAATGAATATGAGAAAACATGATGGATTTGACAGTATAATACGACAGCAGTAGCATGAATGTTTTAAAAACATCACTGTTATTAGAGTTTATACTAATTATAAGAGCATTGTAGCATTTATTATGCTATTGTTATGTACTGTGTATGATTGTGGTGTGTGGCTTTGTAATGAGACGGCAGGCTGGCTAACAAATAAAATAAAACCTTGAAATCCAAAAGAGCAGCCATGATACAATTTTATTCAGAACTGAGACTCAAAAAGCATTTAACAATCATTATTATTCTTTCTCTTTGTTTTCAATACTTTTTCAAATTAAAGTGACGTAACATACCGCTTTGGTGTTGAGGAATTGGCTGGTAGAACCAATTGGGAATATACCCTCCATACGGAAAGGATTGAATCATTGAAGACCAACATAGAGATAGAATCAGCCTAGTAACTGTTAAAATTCTCATATTTAAACTAACAATTTTTCAGACGTTTCATGCATTTTAAGCATGAATCTGTTACGATTTTTTGAAAAGGTTTAACTTTAAGCACAATTTCACACTGCAGGGAATTACATCAAAAATATCTTTTATTTGCGATGTTCTGTGGATTCCTTTTTGAAATAGTAATTGAAATGTTCACAATCTATATTTTGATATGACAGAAGAGAGCAGTAAACCGTCTGCCATGTTACAATAAATGCAGCTAAAAATTTGCAGTTGCGAAAAATTGATTGATAATGGGCGATGACACGGTAATCCCTTCATCTTATGGCTGATTAAAACATTCCTTGACTGTGCATTTGTGAGCAACTGAGCAGTTTAACGTTCGGTTGCACACAGTGAGAGATCGTCCTCGAAGGACGCAAACTTGCGCAAGCTGTAAAGAAAATTTTGAATGTTTCCAAACAATGTCAGCTTTTTGTCATATTGGTTGTATGTTTGAAATACTTCATCCGCTAATACTTCGTCAACCTCGTCACCTCAAGATCGCTTTGAATATGTATTATGTCGTAGTGTAGTCGAGCTAGTAAATAATTACTTACTAACACTGTTACCACGCCCAAGTCGCTGTCCGCAGATGCGGAGATCTTAGCACAGATGACTAACATACCAAGAGACAGTCAGTCAAGGGATTCAATTAATTAACACTTGAGCTGAACTACGAAAATAGCTAACAGACTAGCTACAGCTAAAATACATACAAAAATATTAATAAAGAGTATTCTGAAAATAATGGAAACTGATACCTACAATTCCAAAAGCAAATATTGAAACAACAAAGACAAAACAAAAACAAGAATTCAGATGAGGTATATTACATAGACCAAGCATATACTCACAATTCCAATAATAATATCAAGGTCAAAACCAATTATAGGTGAAAACACTGTGCATATGCAATACCTTAGTAGATGTAAAATGGCGGTCCGGCATCAGATACGGTACGATTCCCAGTTCAAATGCTAGGGTTATAGGATCCTTTCTAGTTGAAACTTGGAGCCGGAAAAATTCGGTACATCCAGAACAACACCCGACAGAAACATATATGAGATGACACTAGACTTTTCTGAGCCAAACAATTTGATAAAGGTGGAGTATCAAAAGTATCAGTTACGACCACCGCCAAAGGGATTCATCAGACGGCTTAAGGCTTCCGTTACGGTTTTTTCTTTGTTCATTTATTGAGTACGTAAATCAATACATACAATATGCTATAGTATTACAATAATAAAATAAATAGTAAAGTAAAAAGTAAATGCTGTGATACTACATGCAACTCTAATTTTATATTTTATAATGCCCATACGCATAACTAGTCATACCACCATCTAACAAATATCTTTCGTCATCAAATGATAGCTGTTCTTTTGTTTTTGTAAAAGTCTACTTGATCTGAAAATTATTTCAGTCAAAAGTTCTGTTTTTAAATATTTTCCGCAGTTATGTATTTTCTGTATTTTTCTTTCTGTACGCATATTTTCGGTGTTGTTTTTAGTAGGCTTTTGTCTTAGAATTGTATCTTCCGTAATACGGATTTTTCTGAGTTGGACGGGATTAGGTTAGCTTTTAAGTGTTTCATTTTCAGCACATTTTGTGGTAAATATTACTTCTGTATTTTGAGTCTTTGTTCTTCATCGGCGGTTTAGCTCCGTTCGATAAGATTCACTTAGGATTTTTTTGGCAACGTTAGCATAGGTCGACTGGAACTAAATCTCCTCCAGGTTCGACGTTCTCCTTGTGCACAGTTTCCCACTCGTAAAGTTTGGTAGGTCACCTCCAACTTTACACATAACCGATATTCTGTTCCATATATTGCTCTAACTAATCAATATTATCGTAATTGTCCATCCATTCAAACGCTTTAACCGGAAGCGACTGTGAACGAGTAATTTTACGCAGTCGCAATTAAAAATGCAAAAAAAACAAAATACGCAAGCTCTAAGCAGGTCGGATTTTCAAAAAACCTTGATGTGGAACTAATGTAATTAGGTTAGCGTAAAGGTTTTCTGCGGCCAGTTTAAATATATGTTTGCCCTGAGAAACTCAACAGGTAATGAAAATAGATATTCCAGAAGCTGGCTGACCCCCGCGCCGAATTTTTTCATATTTGTATAGGCCAGACGTCGATTCATAGCCCATGTGTGACTTGTCGCTGTTGATCCAATGTTAAATTCATAGGTTCAGTGATGTTTAATTTCAGTTGATAATCTTAACATTTACCTACCAACTCCTTCAAAAATACCTACAAGCAGTCTTTACTCTATAGACTGAAGGTGATACAATCTTTTTATCATGCCCTCAGCAGCTAAGACGTCAATTAATCCATAACCGCACGGAGTATGTTGTTGATACGGTGTCGTTAAAGAAGATCTAGTGCTGGGTTGGTAACTGTCTATTTTTTCAAGAATGCATTCAATGTCAGCGTACAGGACATAGGGAACTCGCTGCACCTTGTGAACCTTCCTGAAGTGAAGAAACTTATCGTCAGGCATTATGATTGTCGAAGGCTCGTTTTTACCTTTACCTCTTCGTTCGAGGTATAATTACTCACACGACAGGCCATTGCATTCGCTGATAATGGATGAAGTGCTCACAGTATTGCCCATTTAAGGTGGCGATTCCTTTTGGGCATATATTGTTGTTTGACGTCGTAAATTAAGATGAAATTTGACGAAACTTTCCGAAATAAGTTCTTTTACGTTCTAACACCCTCCGCCCTAGCCCGATTAGAAAAGTCGAGATTTTCGGTCAGGGCAGCTTTTCCCAATTTTTGAAAGTTTGGCAGCAGTTATACAGTTATGACTATATTCATTCGAAAGATCTCATGGAGCTTCATACTTTTGATTTTTAAAGCAACTTTCTACCTTTTCTCTACCGTGAGATAAAGCCGATTTTCTTGTTTTGGCGTCGAAGACTTGCCATTTGTGCAGAAATCAAATAATCTATCATTTCTTGAACTACACGCCGTAAAATCAAACTAAGGGCGTCGATCTGAAGGTCTCACAGGGACAAATTATCCAACGCATGATCGTCTTCCAACTGCTATCGTGTGGAACCAACTCACGACGAGTGTAGTTTCGAAACCACGACCAATTTTTTCAAAAGATTGTGGAGCATTCACCATAAAAGCTGGAGGGCTGCTACTTAACTGATGTGTTCTGCACAAATATACCCAGGGACGTTTTTTAGTTGCACTGATTGCTCCTTTCTAGCTTAAGTCATCGCTTGACAAATTTGGAAAAAGTAAGCAAAATACAAGTTACGCACACATTTCAGCTTATTTCTCTATAACGAAGAGCGATTTCACAAAAAAAAAATCGTCCCCAGCTAATTGATGTAGGTATAGAATGATATAACCGATGTCTCGCGAAAAAATTCACTTGAGTCTGCAAAAAATCTGGAAAATTATACTTCTTCTAAAATGTGTTAAAAATATTTTAGAAAAGCAACATAAGTTTCATCGTATGCATTATAAAGAGAAAATGTCAAGCTGCATTTTGATATAAAAATAGCTCCTTAACTCCAAGTAATGAATGAGTAATAACGGTGCAAAGTTTATGTGACCAAAGGGAATCACCACCTTAAAGCACTGATTGTCTTTGTTCTGAACGTTGATGACAGCCACCTTCCTCGAAATATGCTTAGGAGTAGGTATATATGATGAGCCATAAAGTGGACGGTGTCGAGTACAGTGAATGTCCAACTTAATAATGTAAGGACCAAACCAGAACATTTTCGTAAAAAGTTCTCTATATGAAAGAGGATTTCAGGAAAGCATTCACAGATCTAACGACCTCATTGTGGGGGAGGATTTACTCTAGCCTTGCAGTTAAAGTAACCTTCGATTGTCTCTTCTGTATTCGTAGCCCTTTCAGAAAGGATCTTCATACACATCCAAATCTTTAAACCTCCGTGCTTATCTAGTTGAATGTGTTGACCAGCTGCTCTAACTGATCTAGAACTGAGAATAGAAATCGTTCTGGATCGACCAAATGTTCGAATGGTTAAAGAGTTGTGACATCGGTGGTGTTATCAAGAGCAGAACGTGATGTCCTAGACGATGAACTGTCTTCTGTGATTTATCAGGCTGATCTTCTTTCTCCACAATGAAACTATTAATCTTGGATTTCGAAAAACTTTTTAACGTATTTATGAAGAGCGACTACTCTAGCTAGAAAGCAGCAACCGGGTCAACAAATAAGGGTCCCACACATCTGCTAAGTGGCAGCCTTTTAGCATGCACACTAAATGCTCCACAGCATTTTCTATGATAGCAACCCATGACTAGCAGTTATAAGATAATAATGCATCAGAAAATTTGCATTTGTGAGACCTTCAAATTGACGCCCTTAGTTTAATCATATGGTTTGCATAGCTAAAAAACTATTGATTCCTTGATTTCTACGAAAATGACAAGTTTTGGACGCCAAAATAAGAAAATTGGTTATATCTGACGATAGCAAAAAGCCAGTAATTTACTTCAAAAAGCAAAAATATAGAGCACAACAGGATCTTTCGAATGAATAGAGTCATAGCTATGCAGCTACTGTCTAACTGTCTGAAATCGGTAAAAACTGCCTTGAACGGAGACGTAGAATTTTAGACGCGGGATTGCAGGCAGGGTGTTACAATGCTAAAAGAACTTAATAGTTTGGAAGGTTCCATCCAATTTCGTCTTCATTTGCGCCCTTAACCAGCGATACATGCCAAAAAGGAATCACCACCTCAAGAGGTGGATCGCTCTTCGGTTCATGTATGCGTTGATGTTCGGTGAAGTCACTTTTGCTCGAAAAACGTCGCTGACAGATAGGACAATTTTAGCTGCTGGTGAGCTTGTCGTTGATGTCTAAGTAAGCTTTGCATGTGGGAGAAGTTTTCCGCGAAATTCACACAAAAAACCGTCTTGACTGTAGCTTGACATTTTGAAGATTGATCAATTTGCAGTTTGCTGTTCCTTTTATGTATTCTACATTAGTAGTACTTGATGACTTAATGTCAGAAGTGCAAAAGAACACGAAACTTGTTGAACCGTTTACCTGAGGTTGCCATCATTAGTCTTGCAGTGTGGTACACATTATCCAAGACATATTCGTTGATTGGAAGAGAACAAACAGGATAAACTCTCAGTATGAAGAGTCCTGCAGACAGACTAACTCCCCTTAACCTGTAGAGAAACAAATGTTTCCGGGACATGTGCCGGGTTTTATGTGAGCTTTCAACCCTGCAACTGCTAGGTCACATGGTTATCTGCTAATTGATTTAGATCAGAACACTTCGGAGGAGTTCAGATTTCGATCAACGATATTCCCAGATGAACCGAATGATGTTTGTAAGCTAAAGGAAACATAAAAACAATGACAGACACGTATAAATAGAAAGCGGGCACGCATAAATAATTGCGCTACGGTTCAAAAAATGCTGATAACTTCAAGATCATCTGTAAGTGCAATCTGAAGCTTAAATGATTGATTGAAAATGCAAATACATTAGTTAATAAAAATCTGGTGCTGTGAGGAGAATGTGCTTACCAGTGACGTTAAGCTTCCCGACAAAGATTTACAGCGGTTGAAACGTCATAAGAAGATTTTACGTCTACTACGTGATAAAGGAAAATATTTACAGTGGAAAAAACAGAACGGAGGTTTCATACCAGCCTTATTGGCCCCGTTTTTAGGAGTTATTGCTAGTCTTGTAACTGATTTTATTATGAAAAGATATACTCAGTATTATTATTAGTATTATTATTATTATTATTAGTACTAAATACTTTTTCAAGTATTTTTAGAAGCATGAATAGAATGCTAACACTGAAATGAAGACAACTATGCGGAAACATGAATACCCGGTTTATGTAAAACTAAAGTCTGACCAAAAAATGTAGGGAGCGAAATTGTTTTGTTTATGCTGAATTACCGGTACATTTTTGCTGCAGCAATGTATATATTTTCCGAACCGTCATGGCATGAACTTTCTTTTGGTTGAAAAAGTTTTTTAAAAAATTAAGATTCGTCAAAAGAAGCCGATTTTTTAAGTTTAGAAAGATCAGTAGAAGCCAGGAACTAGCCGTTCAGTGGAAAATTAGCCCATGTCCCAAACATTTTGTATCCCGAATATCAGCTCATTTCGTCAAAAATTGCGATAGTTATTCAATTTTTTCGATTTTCAAAATCCTTTCATCTTTGCCGCTTTTCCAAATTTGACTGACTATCACTTTCGGCTCACTCAATGCAAAAATTTTTTAATTGGATTTTCCAGACCGCTTAGGTGTCAACTTTCATGTGATATATATGGTTTGTCAAAATTTTAAAATCGATTTTTTCGAAAAACACCACTTTTTGACCCAAAATTTCGACAAGGCGAATCCAGCAAAAGTGAGTAAAAATAACATTATCATAAAGTTTAATCTGAGCTGAATCCAACGATATAAAGTTTTCGTGGCTACGACTTATATTGCACCCGTAATGAATTTTTAAAAAATTTCGCTTTTTAGCCGGTTTTTAGCTAACACTATTTGCGGCAAATCAATGCAATATAGCACAACTTGTCAGAAATCAGCTGAAATAGGAAATTGTTTAAAAATCCGTTGCTGGGGCAATTTAAGCCGTAGCCACGAAAACTTTATATCGTTGGATTCAGCTCAGATTAAACTTTATGATAATGTTATTTTTACCCACTTTTGCTGATTCGCGTTGTCGAAATTTTGGGTCAAAAAGTGGTATTTTTCGAAAAAATCGATTTTCAAATTTTGGAAAACCACATATATCACATGAAAGCTAACACGTAAGCGGTCCTGAAAATCCAATTAAAATTTTTGCATTGAGTGAATCGCGACTAATAGCCAGTCAAAGTTGGAAAGGCGGCAAAGATCAAGGGTTTTTGAAAATCAAAAAAATTGAATAACTATCGCAATTCTTGACGAAATGAGCTGATATTCGGGATTCAAAATGTTTGGGACAAGGGCTAGTTTTCCACCGAACGTCTAGTTCCTGACTTCTACAGATCTTTCAAAACTTAAAAAAATCGGCTTCTTTTGATGAATTTTAATTTTTTTAAAATTTTTTCAACCAAAAGAAAGTTCATGCCATGACGGTTCAGAAAATATATACATTGCTGCAGCAAAAATGTACCGGTAATTCAGTATAAACAAAACAATTTCGCTCCCTACATTTTTTGGTCAGACTTTATCTCAGTTATTGTTGCTGCTGTTCTGGAGAAGGTCGCCTCTACTATTGCCAAAACAGCTTCTGATGCTTTGGCTGAAGCTATTTATGCGTCTTTCAAATAATTCGTTTATCTCAGTTAACTAGATTCTTGGAATGTTGCCCGGCCGCTAGCTTACATTCTTAGAATGTACGATTGCGATTAGCTTACATTCACAAGAAAGTCAGCTGAATGTACGTTAGTCGCCCACTCACATTCTTAGAATGTCAGCTAGAGGCCGGCCGACATTCTAAGAATGTAGTTGGCGACTAACTACATTCACAAGAAAGTAAGTGGAAAGTAAGTTAACTGGAAACGAACACTAGCTACCCTATTGGCGTTCGCGGTAATCATAATGGCCATTGAATGACGGGTGCGGGGTGTATGGGGCATGCGGTATTTGAATGTTGTGATGTGGGGGGGAAGCTGAAGGGAAAAAGAATAACTTGGTTCTTGTGGGGCTACCTGAAAACGATGATGCTGATGCAACCGCCTTTGTCTCCTCAGTCTGTGACAAACTCAAGATAGATCCCGCCGATGTGACCGACGTTTTCCGTGATGATCGTCGGCGGCCACGGATAACTAAGATCAAGTTTAAGAACCAGTCCAGCCGACGCAGTTTTCTAGTTCAAAGAACGTGAAGAGTGATATTTCTGGAACTGGTGAATCCTGGGTGAGGTCTGATTTAACTTATCGTCAACGCCAAAGTGAACGAGAGCTGGTTATGGAACTGAAACGACGATGGGAACTTGGAGAATCTGTGAAAATATTTCGTGATCGCATTGTCACTATTCCGATAAAAGCCAGTACTAAACCCTACCTCCAATCCCAATACCTTATCTAATCCAAACTCTCCAAATCCAACAAACCAGTAAGTGGCCCTAATCCTATTTTTAACGGTAAAATCGTTAAATCCAGTGGAGCAGTGGCTTGGTCATGGTGTGAAAATACCTACGGAAGCTTAGTGCAATCGGACTCGTCCTAACCGAATCTTGTCCAATCTGCTTGAAACAAATTGTGCATTTAAAATGTTCTTATCTGCTGTTATCAATGCACTGGGTGCACTGTATTGTTTAATAAAATGTCCACCACTAACCCTTAACCCTTGATATCCAGTAGAAGTCAAAGAAAAAGGCCTATAATCTGACGGAAAGACCACTTGATCAGCTACTGTCATATGACTTGAGGGTAAACTTAATCACTCTATCTTCAAGAGTCATATTGCGTTTTAAAACCTAAAACCTTTTGACTGTTTCTTGACAATGTTTTCAGAAAATTTTTGAAAAATTTAACATTTTTGCTTTTGTTTGGACCCCGTTTTAGGGGGGGAGGGTGGTCTGAGCTCGGCTTGGGGAGGGAGGGGGGGAGTAGTCGAGGTCGAGTATGGGAGGTGGGGGGTCTGGCCTCTCCGTAGGGGGGTCTCACAGGGGATAAACTGTAGCCTGGTACACGTATGGATTTGGTAATTTGGGGGGTGGGGTCTGCGCAGCGGCGGCGCCAGGGGGGGACCGGGGGCCCTAGCCCCCCACCCCCTTTGTGTTTTGGGCAATGGCATAAAAAGCGATTTTTGGAATAAAAATAGAAAAATTCTTTTGGGGGAGGTTTGGGGGAGGGGGTCGTGGGGGGGGGTGGGGGAGTCTAAAAAGGGGGCCCCCCCAAAATTCCGGGAAGGGCCCAACCCAAATCCCCGTTGGGGTCACCCCACCTGGACCTGTCCCCCAGGCAGAGGTGTAACGGAGATTTGGGGTGGGGGAGGCTCCCCCCGAACATTTTCTTGGGGCCCCCTCTGGCGACGCCCCCCCCCAACCCCCCCGCAGGACCCCCCCCCCAACCCTCCCCCAAAGAAATTTTTCATTTTTTATGCCAAAAATTGCATTTTCTCTTTTCAGCCGTTTCTAATGATAATAACATCTAAACATAAAGTAATTTTAACATTAGACAGTGGTTTTAAACTCAAAAACTTGATTGCCAACATGTTTCCAAGTCCAAAATAAGGTCAATATTGAGTCATAAGATCCATAATACAGTTAAAAACGTATATTTCTCATAATAATAAACAGTTTAAGCCACAAATTTGGACATTTTTGAAAATTTTTTCAAAATTGACCCTAAAAACACCCAATTTTTGGCCATTTTTCGCGCCTTCGGCGCGACTACCCCCCCCCCCCCCCCCCCCCCCCAGTTGGGGGGGGGGGGACGTTACCCTCCAAAAAGTTTTGGGGGAGGGTTGAAAAAAGGCTTGGGGGGCTACCCCCCCAACCCCCCCATATTACACCTATGCCCCCAGGTATATGCCTACCTACCTACCCCTCAACCATAGGTGTGGCTGGCGAAAAAAGTGGGGGTGGGGGTTCAGAAAAAAGTGGGAGGGTTTGGCGAAAAATGGGGGAGGGGGGTCGCGAAAAGTGGATTTGGGGGGAGGGGTATTAGAAAAATAACCCCCCCTAACACACCTATGCCCTCAACCTCTTCCCTGGTGAAACTATGGTTGTTGCAGAGTAGCCCATAGGCATAGGTGTAACGCAGATTTGGGTTGGGGTGGCCCCCTCCTCCGGGATTTTGAAGGGGCCCCTTTTTAGACCCCCCAAACCCCCCACGACCCCCCAAACCTCCCCCCAAAAAATTTTTCAATTTTTATACCAGAAATCGCAGTTTCAGCCATTGCTAATGCCGACAAACATGCAAGCATTAAGTAATTTTGACATTAGACAGTGTTTTTACTGGCTTTTTCCTAGGCAAAAATTTTGTCTAAATGTCTAAAAATAGCTATTTTTTGCTGCTGGTCTAAGAAATTGACTATTTTTAACTTAAATTTAAGCTTAAAATGGCTAAAAATGCTGAAAAATAGGTAAAAATCCGGCGAAGCCGGAAAAAATTTTTCAAAATTTTCCCTCAAAACCCTATTTTTCCGCGCACCTTAGGGTAAGGAAGGGGGTTCTGGGAGGGGGAAGGCCCGAATCCTGGGGGGGCGATTCTCACACGAAGCCCATTTCCAGAAAACAATTAGAAAAAAATATTTTTTCTCATTATTTTCTAATTGTTTTCTGCCGTTCACAATTGTTTCAAATTTTTTTCTTATTGTTTTCTCTATTTTTTCTAAATTAGAAAATATTTAGAAAATTATACAACTATTTTCTAATTTTTTCTAATTATTTTCAAATTGTTTTCTAAACTGGAAAACAATAAGAAAAATATTTTTTCAAAAAATTTTTTAAAATATTTTTTCAGAGATTTTCCTAAATCTTATTTATCTAAATCATAGGTGTACCACCTGTTTGGGTTGGGGGGGAGTAGAAGGTCCAAATTTGGCTCGGTGGACCCAACCAAAATCCGAAATTTGGGGGGGGGAGGATCCCCTAAACTGTACCTAAGTTTTTTAGCTAAAAATGCTCCTTTTTCGATGTACAGTCCATTAAACATACTTAAACTTTTACCGATAAATCTGCTGCCAAGTCCGCTTTACCCGGACTAAATGTATTTGGGAATTTATTGATGGATATTAGAAAATCTCTTTTGCCCGAATCCTCCTACTCTCCGCCGGATGTAGACGTAGCTCATGTTGGTGATGTGGGGTGGTTTTGTATGACGGTGAACGGATCCCTCCTACCAAATCGGTCCGCCGCCGTTACCGCATCAATGCACCCGTTGACTCTTGTTTTATCTGTTTTATTCGCGGTCACTCTGCCAGAATCTGTCGATTCCGATCCAATTTCCACTGTTATGCCTGTGGTCTCAGTGGTCACAAAAGAAGACACTGTCCCGAAATTAATAATTTTCCTCAGATTCCTATCTCTACTGACAGGCCCAGAAGACAACCTCTACTCGACATAAATACTATGAATACTTTTAATGGTAGGAACCTTAATTCATACAGTTATAGTGATGCTGTTAGATATGGTACTCCTTATTGTCATAATGATTCCCGTTTCAGGTAGGCCATGATAAGTAGGCCGTATCAATGTTAAGGGAGAGAGCTACAAAATCCAATTCTAAAGCTGTTTTGTTGAACTCGAGAAGTCTGTTAAACAAGGTTGATGGTTTTAATTTTGAAATAATTTCTGAAGAAACCCCAGATTTTATTTTTGTAACAGAAACGTGGTTAAAAGATGACATACCTAACTCTGTTATGAAATGTGGCAGTGTATATAATATTTACAGGTGCGATAGATCTGAGGCAAAGGGGGGTGGAGTAGCTACATTTGTTAAAAGCTGTTTGAAATCTGAAGAGGTTAAAATTCCTAAGAATGTTGATGTTGACGCTGTTTGTGTTAAAGTGAACTTTGGTAATAGAGAACTATTGTTATGTAACATTTACAGACCCTCGGTTACCATGACTAATCTGATCACTTATTTCAAGCAACTCCTTGAGGTTTTAATTAACTACAATTTACCTTTTATTTTGGTTGGAGATTTTAATTTACCCGATGTGGATTGGGTAAATGAAAAAGCAACAATACGTTACAGACAAGATGAGTTTTTAAACCTTTTTCTTTCTTTTGGACTTACTCAGCTCGTGACTTCTCCTACGATGTTTCAAAATACTTTGGATCTAATTTTTGTTAATGAATGTAGCCTTGTTGATAATATGTCTGTGAAACCTCCGTTGGGTAATAGTGATCACAACGTTATTGTTTTTGATATTTTGTCGGACAAAGAATGTACACCTAATGTGAAAATTCCAAGATTTTTATGGCCAAAAGCCGATAATGCTGGCATATATAGAAACTTACAGAATATTAATTGGGGAATGTTGTTTAGTAACAAATCCGTGGAGGAAATGTGGGGAATTTTTAAAAGTACTTGTTTAAATTTGATGGCAAAGTATGTTCCTACAAAGATGGTCTCTCATTTTACCAAGAGGAAATGTAGGTACTCAAATTATGTTAAAAGAATGATGCGCAATAAGCGTAAAGCATATCTAAGCTATAAAGCGCTACCGTCAGAACAGCTCTTAAGAAAATACAAAAATGCCTGTAAGGTTTGCTCTAAAGCAATCAAAGATCATAACTTGCAATTAGAGTCTAGTTTTATTTCACAGCCAAATACAAAGAGGTTTTTTAATTATGTGAAAAATAGTTTTAACAATAACAATTCTGTTACATCCTTGGTAAATAATGGTGTGCAAACTATTGACAATTTTGATATGTCGAATACTTTTGGTAAACAATTTTCATCCGTATTTGTTCTTGATGATGATACGTATAAAAAATATGCCAGCATGTAATGTTGATATATCATGTACTGATGCATTATCCTCTTTTACTATCACTCGTAAACATGTTATCGACTCTATTGCTTCTTTGAAAGCTGGCTCAAGTGGGGGCCCAGATAACTTGCCGGCAATTTTTTTCAAAACGTTCAGTGAGCTTCTAGCAATTCCCTTGCAGATGATTTTTCAAAAATCCTTTGATACATCCGAGATTCCCAAGGAATGGAAACATGCTATCGTTGTACCTATCTATAAAGGGAAGGGTAGTAAATCTGAAGCTGTAAATTACCGACCAGTCAGTTTGACTTCTATTTGTTGTAAGTTAATGGAACGTGTATTAAAGAAACAATTATATAACTATTTTGTTAGTGCCAATATTCTCTCGAAACACCAGCATGGTTTTGTCTCGGGTAGATCTACACAAACTTAGCTTTTAGAATGTCTAAATGATTGGGTAAATTTTATTGATGTCAAAAACCCAGTTGACGCAATCTATATTGATATAAGCAAAGCGTTTGACACTGTTAGCCATTCAAAACTAATGTACAAATTAAGAAAATACAAAGTTCATCCAAAATTTCTATCTTGGATTGAGGAATTTTTGTCAGATAGAACACAAGCAGTGAAAGTGAATGGTGTTATGTCGAGCTCATTCAAGGTAGTCAGTGGTGTTCCACAAGGTAGTGTGCTTGGTCCGTTACTGTTTTTGGTCTATATAAATGATGTGGTTAGCCGTGTGGGGTTAAGTAAGATTAAGATTTATGCTGATGACACTAAATTATATTTCACATGCAAAACGCAAAATGAATTTCAAAGTCTGTTGAACGGTATTTGTAATATATTCAATTGGGCAAGTGAAAATCAATTGAAAATTGCACTTGAAAAATGTGTCCTGGTTCACTTTGGATATAATAATCCAAAGCAGGTATATGTTGTTAATGGAATAAAAATTCCCACTGCTGAAATTGATAAGGATTTGGGTGTGTTTGTTGATGAAAATCTCAAATTTTCTGCACATTGTCTTGAAATTGCTGCCAAGGCTGCACAGCGATCAAATTTGATTTATAGACGCTTTCTTTGTCGTGATAGGGATTTTCTTCGTGCAATGTATCTGACGTATGTTAGACCTATTGTGAAATTTAACTCTGTAATCTGGAGCCCTCATCTTAAAAAGGACATAAAGATCATTGAGAGTGTATAAAAGCAGTTCACGAAGAGAATACCAGGATTACAAAATATGCCATATTCTGAAAGACTTAGAATACTTGGGATGGAAAGTCTTGAAGCTCGTCGTTTTAAAGCTGATTTGTTGCAGTGTTTTTCATGGGATAGACAATTTAAATGTTGAGGACTATTTTTGTTTTAGAAGTAGTAGTGGACTAAGAGGTCATAACAAAACCTTTACTTCTGCAAAGTTTTGTAGAAATGAAAAAAGTACTTTTTTAGTAACCGTGAAGTGCAGATATGGAATAATTTATCGTCCGAACTTGTAGGTTCTGCAAATCTGAACATATTTAAGCGTAATCTGAAGGATTGGGATGTTTCTAGGTTCTGCCAATTGTTTTAACTGAGCACAAATAATTACTGTTTGCGCTCTTTCCAGTAATGTTTTATTCCGTTTGACTTTATGACTTTTGTTTCTTGTATTGGATGCACGTAAGTAAAGTTGTACTGCGACTCTGTGTAATCCTTTTCAGTAAAGTGTTTACCGTATACTTGTATATGTGAGCGCTTTATTTGAATAAACTTTTTATTATTATTATTAAAAGCTTCTGTCAATAGTTTTCGTATGCGAAAACAGGGCTTGAAAATTGACAAATTTGTGCTAAAATATGTCTAAATTAGCCCAGATTGTGGTTTATAATTGCGTATATTACCTTTTAATTGCTATAAATAACCATCTTTAGCTGTTTATAGCTGATTTACAGCCATTTTTTCGAATTTTTTTCGAAAATGTTCAGAAATTGCAAAAATTTTTTTAAGAATTTCGCACTTGGTTTGGACCCAATTTTAGGGGGAGGGGGGTTTGAGCTCGGCTTGGGGGGGAGTAGTTGAGGTCGGGTAGGGGGGGGGAGGGGGTCTGGCCTCTCCGGGGGGGGGGGGTCTCACAGGGGGCAAACTGTAGCCTGGTACACCTATAATACATGGCTAGTGGAATTATATATATATATTGATTTTTATAAACTTTGAAGAAAATTAGATGTAATATTCTTGCAAAAATTACATTGTGGAAGCATAGGTGTACCTGGGGGGGGGAACCCCTCCCCCTAAATGGAAAAGTGCCGACCCCACCCTCGAAATTTTGGAGGCAGACCCCACCCCCAAATGGCCAAATCCCAGACCCCACCCACCCAAATTTGCCAGACGCAGACCCCACCCTCAAAATTTTGCCCCAAAATTACTAAGAATTCGAAATTTTTTGAAAAAATTCGAAATTTTTGCAAAAAATCCAAGTTTTTTCGAATAAATGAGCAAAAATGAAGAAATATTTTTGATTTTTAGTTGGAAATATCGCTTTTTTAGGAAATTTGCGAATTTTTTCTAAATTTTTGACCAAAAAATTTTTTACCCCCCCAAATTCGATTTTTCCGGACCCCACCCCACCTCAAAACGGCTGACCCCACCCACCCACCCTAATTTCGGCTACCCCCTCCCCCCCACCCTAATTTCGGCTACCCCCTCCCCCAACGATTTCTCAAGGTATGTTTGGAAGTGGTTAAACGTAAGATAAACTTTGCTGGGTCATCCTGATTGGATGATGTTGTATTGGCAGGTAGAAATTCCACAAACATTGACAAATTTTCGAGGCAATTTTTGGCGGTTGAATAATGGATACCCCCGCTTTTGCTAGGTAGTCCGCCCACCACACAAGGTAATTCCCCGCCCACCATTCCATGTTTAGTAAATTTTTAACTATATATATATGGCTGGCAATTCACAATTTTTTGCAATAACAAAGTGAAACGTTTTCAGTGATGGGGGAATTTTGTGGGGTTGAATAAGGGACACTCCAGCTTTTGCTGGGTAATCTTCCGCAACACAAGTTTTAATTTCATATGAAATTCATTTTAATAACAAGGGTCGAAGCAAATTTTCAGTGAAAGCCCTACCCCCCCACCCACCAACCAAACATTAAAGGACCCACGCACGACAAAAATCTGGTGTAGGCTAATCCATTTGACCTTGCCCATGCATGTTTTAATGCATGATTCTCATGATTGTTTAGGTTTCCAGAACATTATTGTTTAATATGGATGCTCTTTTTAACATTAATCACGGCTATGTTGAAGGACTTGTTCGGGGTTTCAAAGGCGGTGTCTTGACCCAGGGAGATTATTCCAATCTTGTTCAGTGTGAAAATTTGGAAGGTTAACATTTTTTAAATGTTCTTATGGTTAATATTGTAATTGTGCCGTGACGGCCTATTGGTTAAGGCGTTCGACTTAGGATCCGATTCAGACGTCAGGATCGAATCCCCGCTGCCACAATGCTTTCCCAAATACCCTTGAGCAAGAGACTAAGCACACATCGGTTCGCCGTGGGCTCTAGCCAAGCCAGCTATCCATCCTTTTGGTCGGTATATGGGTACCACTGTTGTGGGAAGGTAACAGGAGTCCGTGTAGGATGTAACGTCTTGAAGGGCTGGTCCCCTTTCCACGGATGCAGTCATCATTTGAGGTGACACTCCTTGCTCTACGGCTGTGTATCCGGGGATGAGAACCGGCACCCCTTGTCCCTGAAGCAGGGATGGTCTCCAGGTGTCACCTTTTGTAATATACATACGCAAGTATAGCGTGTCGGGAAAAACCCAGTCCGAGATGCGGGACTTTCAGAAGTGTCCAATTCACTCATCTGCCCGTAACATATATATAGCTGATTACAGGCGCGTAGCCAGGGGAGGGGCGAGGGGGGCATCATGCCCCCCCCCGAAATCGGAGGCGAAAGAAAAAATTTAGTACCAGGTAGGAATTCGGGTAAACGTTTGCAAAAAATTTTCGCCTGCGGCGCTAATTTAACACGCAAATACCTCAAAAATACGAGCTTGTACTTGAAATCGACCTCCACAGGGTTGCATTTCGGCACAAATTTCTAAAAGTCTGGCTTGCCCCCCTCCGAAATTTTTTTCTGGCTACGCTAGTGGATGATTTTATGCATTGCAATTAAGGTTCATGGAATGCAGTTTTGCATGGAAAATTCCTACTTTTTCTGGGCTTATTCTAGGGATTTTTTCTTGGGGGGGGGCTTCTTGGGGGGGCCCCCCCCCCAAAGGTCCGAGGGGCAAGGAATTTTTGGGGGGGGGCGAAAATTTTTCGAAAAATATGCTAAAAATAGCGCTATTTTTCTAGCATATACTATAAAAGTTGATTTTCATAGCAAAAATAAGCAGATTTAGTGTTGAAAAGGGCAAAAATTGAGTAAAAATCTCCGGCGAAGCCGGAAAATTTTTGAAAATTTGGCCTTCTGAGCGATTTTTTCAGGGCAAAAGTTGGTACCAAAAGGGGCACCCACTTTTTTTTGGGGGGGGGGGCGATTTTTTGGGGGGGGACGATTTTTGGGGGGGGAAGGGTGTTTATGGGGGGGGGCCCCCCACCCCCCCCCCACTAGAATAAGCCCAGCTTTTTTGCTCAAATTCTTACTTTTTCCTACTTTTTTGATATTTTCTTCCTACTTTTTGAGAATCACTGCGTTTGAGGCCTGAAATCCCCCACCCCATCTCACCATCACACTCTACAGCCACTTTTGGCACGCAGTTGTATGACAAAAGTTGCTCAGCTCATCTGGTGCTTTCATTTGATTTGACCACTTGAAAAATTATTTTTCACCACTTGACCCCCTGCCCGACTCACCCTTCAAAGGGCAAAGTGGAACCAGCCCAGCGAAATAGGTGAGTCGAACTGCAAAAACAATAGCGGGAATGAGCTCAAGAAACCAGAAAACCTCATGGACAAAGTTTTGAGATGCTATATATGTACAGAGCTATATATATGGTGTTCCCGGAAGTCGGTGACGACCGGAACCTCCAGACGGCAAAGTGGAACCAGCCCAGCAAGATCAGTGGGTTGGACGGCAAAATAGACTCTGGGAATGAGCTGGCCGCACCAGAAACCCCGAATGCGAATTTGTTATACAACAGCGGCACCGGCTGTGCTTGAATTCCCAACTTTCCTTGGTATCTCAACGGAATTGGGCTAGTTGTACTGACTCCTGTTTCAGATTTAAAGCTCCATCTTGCTTCTACTGACTATGGCAACTTCCTAGCAAATGAACCTGGACCCATTGCCGTCTCAATCATTGATCAGAAATTGAAGGAGAAGCTTGTGCAGGAGTTCAACCATCTTCGCAATCATTCCTATGAGCCTTTGGCAACATTTCTGGACTATATAACGTGAGTCTTTGTGTTTATCTATTTCTTGTATACAACTTTATTTTTCATAGAATACATATTTTTGAAATGAGGGATGGGATAAAAAATGTGGGAAGACCACATCTCTATGGCCCAACTCTGCTGTTGTGAAAGAGACCGTTACTGCCAGTTTTTGAGTGTACGTTAGCCGAAACCATACTGCTTGTCATACACGATCTGATCTGCAATATTTTGTATCTTTCTGGAAGCAGTTAGCATCTTTCTGTCCATCGGTATAAAAGTTTATAGTTTTGAATAAAGGTTTATCTATAGTTTCGGTTGAGCTGAATATGCTGAAGTGAATGAATTTACAAACCTTAAAAATTACAATAAAATTAGTATGGAGAAACTTAAAAAGCTAAAACAACGTAAATTAAGTATATATATTTTTGAGCATAAAAGTTTTTTGTGTCGCCCTGAAAAGATAGTGAATGCCTGCTCACAGAGCCCGCCGAAAGTTTACTTTACGTACATTATGCTTTTCTGAAACAAGCGTCTCGTGGCTCATATTTTGTTACAAAAAGCCGGGGAACAGTCTACATTTCTTGGTGAAATATATATTCCAAAAGTCTGGCCAAAAATGTAGAAATTGTCTTCTTTAAACTAGGGATGCACTGGGGCCGCCACTACCGGGGACGGGGGGCCAGCTCTCGGCCCCGGTTGGGCCCGGGGCCAAATCGCGGCCCCGGAACCGGGGTCGGGGCCTTAATGGCAGAAAGTAGCTCAAACTTTTAAAATTTTTAACTGGTCACGAAAATCTGGTACAAACGCTATATTAATGTAGTTTTCGTTCAGCCAAGTGACTAATCTCCTTGTTTTTATTAATTTTTGCCGTCAAAAGTTGCAAAATTCTAGGAAAAAAGTTAAAACTTCTGCGAAGTTAGCTGAGTTCAGGCCCCGGTTGAAGCCGGGGTCGGGCCGGGGCCAATCCCCGGTGCATCCCTACTTTAAACGTATATTACGTAGTAAATGGCTCTGGATATCCGAATAATTTTTGTATCCGGATGATGTCAGATATAAGACAAATATCGGGATACCTGTCTACATTTCAACGAAGTAATGAAAAATTAGCTAATTCTTCACAAAAGTTTAAAAATGTTGTTCCAAAAATTCCTTTGACAATATTTTGAAACCAAGGTTGTAGCTTGGCTGCATGATAGAAATATGCAGCGTACAGAAAAATCGAAATTTTAACTTGTGAAGTCTAAATAATTTTCTGAACATTGGAATGGGTTGGAATAGGCGGATAACTGGATATCCGTTAACGCAAAATATGCGGATATTCGGATATGAAACAATATCTGATGCGCGCGCACCACTGGTGCGGATCACACCAACATAATACAGGTATGTACCCCGGGTGGAATGGAGGGAACTTCCCCAAATTGTGGACCCCCAGATTTTTCCGTGACATAAAACGCACATTTATCAAATCGTTTTTTCGCCTTCGGCTCGATATTAGTTTATTGTATGTACGTACCGTCAAAATACGTCAATAAGTGTGCCAAATACCCTATTTGATGTGGTGTCACCAGCTTCTGCATTATTTGCATGAATACGTACTCTGCCTCGGTTATAGCAGGCTTAACAAAAAAATCAAAATTCGGTTTTTTGGCTGGGACTTTCGCAAAACTAAACCAAATCGATTATATACTTTGAAGACCCATGGATAGGTCTTGGTCTAAGCTTTAAGACCACCCCAGTTTAGTTGCTCTACGACCTAGCAGTAAGTTGCAGTAGACGAAAATGTGTTATTTTTTGTTAAAGGTTTAACAACTTGCTTATTTTTAGGCAAAAATTTATGGGGGGGGGGGGGCTTCATGGGGGGCTGACCCAAAATGGGGGGCATATTTTGGAAAAAAGTGTTCGAACTTTTGCGGGGTTTTCGTGTGTAAAATGTGTTAAAGTCTTTAAAAAATGACTAATTTTAAGTGGTTTTTAGGCTAAAATAGCGCAAATTTCGTTAAGACTCCGGTAATGCCGGAACCTTTTTGAACATTTTGGGTAAAAATGGTAAAATTTGGCAATATTTTGGGTTATGGGGGGGAAGGTCGGAATTTATGGGGGGGCATTTCATGGGGGATCCTCGAATTTGGAGGGAGGTCGTCGAAAGGGGAGCGGCCCCCCACCCCCAGTAAAAATAATCCAGATTATACGTAAATATATATACAATAACTTTCTTTCATGAAAATATATTTTTGATATTTTTCATAGTATGTACGACTTTAAAGGGTTTGTTTATGGTAGCTACCTTGAAGAGGTTTTACTGGATTTGTACTAACTATACATAGAAAAATTTGCTTTCTATATTTTTGGCCGTCAAACTTTAGTGTTTGTGTTTTAGATTAGGCAAATCGCATATCAAAATTATTGTTTAGCTGGAATAAAATAAACTATGAATCATTCAGAAAGTTAAGGAAGGAAGAGCTGGTCAACGGTCAAACCATTCTCGATTTTGCTCATTTGTAGATCTATACGCAGTTTTTCTTGCTCCAGATTAGGTGCCGGGGAACCTTTCATCAAGATGGCCTGTTATTTTAAACATTGTAGTTTGTGTATACATTTTCAGTTATTCCTATATGATTGACAACATCATACTTCTTATTACTGGAACACTGCATCAGCGTCCAATTTCTGAGCTGATCGGAAAGTGTCATCCGTTGGGATCATTTGAGCAGATGGAGGCCATTCATATCGCCTCCACGCCGGCAGAGTTATACAATGCTGTGCTAGTGGATACTCCTTTGGGTGAGCTATTATGCATGTATTTTTTATTTATTTAGAATACAGACGTCTTGCATTCTTTGACTTTGAAGCGCTAGCTGGTTTTGTGGAATCTTGGGGAAGCTTGGAGAGCCCCCCCCCAATAATATGAGCTATAAAGAGCGGATTTGCAAAAGTTTTAATCAGGCAACTAATCAACGGGAAGGAATTAAGAACTAAAATTTGTATTTTGAGATCTCCAGGCCAAGACCTTTGGAATGAGACCAAACTTGTCCAGAAAAAACTGGAACTTTGAAAAAACTTCTTTCTCTTACGGGTTTGAAAGTGGGGTTCTGTATTCAGCATGATTTTGTCCATATGTACGTAAATAGATTTTTGGAACGGTCCATAGGAAAAATTTTTTTTTGAATATCTAGTCAATGGTCCTTAGCAAGTTTATGTTTTTGCCGAATTTCGATCTGGTTTGATTTTTTGCAGTTGGTCGAAAATGGAAAGAATAGCGTTTTTGGACATTTGAACTTTTCTAAGTTTCTAAAATTTTTTAAGTCCGAAAATTTGAAAATAGTCTAAAACGGCAAAATATATACAGTGTTTCTCGGCCTTGTGGTTCTGGGCTTTTTTTACTGGGGGGGGGGGTACCCCCCCCCCCCCCACTCGACCCCTTCCCCCCCCCACCTGGCTTATTTTTACTGGGGGGGGGGGGGGGGGCCCCCACTCGGCAACCTCCCCCCCCATTCGAGGTTCCCCCCCCCATAAAACCCCCCCCCCCCATAAATTTTTACCTCCCCCCCCCATAAGCCAAAAAATTGCCAGATTTCACCATTTTTACCCTAAATTTTCAAAAATTTTTCCGGCTTCGCCGGAATTTTAACGAAATTTTCGCTTTTTTAGCGTAAAAAACACCTAAAATTAGTCATTTTTTAGCGATTTTTGGCAATTTTTACACAAAAAAACGTAAAAAATTGCAAAATTTTTTCCAAAAATATGCCCCCCCCACTTCGGGTGAGCCCCCCCCCATCGATGGGGGGGGGGGCAACTTTGAGCCCCCCCCCCCATATCGCCCCCCCCCCCCATAAATTTTGGCCTAAAAATAAGCCAGCCCACTCGGCCCCACCCCACCCCCACTTTTTTGGGCTTCCCCACCACTCACTATAAGGTGCCCAGAAAATGCCAAATGTTACGGATTTTTGGTCAAAATTTTCAAAAATTTTCCGTCTTCGCCGGATTTTTTTTGCTTAAAAATCGTCTATTTTGGTACTCAAACTCGATTTTTGAGCACTTTTAGGCATAGTTATAGCAGTATATGTAGAAAACAGGCTATTTTTACTGCATTTTTAGCGATTTTAGACCACTTTAGATTCCCCCCACTTTTGGGTTCCCCCCCACTCTCCCCACCCCCACTTTTTTCGCCTAGCAAAAGCCCAGGGGTGTTATAGTAAATCAGGTCGCTGAACAAGATGAGAATAGTGACGACACCGTATCTCGGCTGGTTCTTCAGGTTCAACGGGCCAAAGTTGAAATTTTGACGGAAAGCTGAAATTTTGCACACAAAGGTTATTGGGCATGGGGAATTCACTGGTGGTGTTATTTTGGGGATCCGACCCATGGCTGCCAGATCTGGTTCAACTGTTTCGAAGTTGAACCAGTTCATGGCTCAAGCTACTAAGCATATATAGCTGGAAGGCGAAGGCTGATTTTTAGCATGTTTATGTAGGGATCAACCGGAACTCCAAAAAATGGGAACCGGAACCAGCTCTTTACGTAACCCTACAAAAATCGAAGAATGGATGTCTCATCGTGCTCAAAATAGAAATTATAATAAATTAATTCTGATTATTTCTGACGTTTTGGACAATTTTTTGCGCAATTGTTCGCTTGTTTTGCAGTTACTAGAGCATTGTATTAATTACGAAACAAAGAGCAACAAACTTATTCCATGTTATTTAAACAATTAAAACCATTAGATATGAGTTTAAAACTGACATCTGATTATATAACAGTGTACTACATAAGGCTTCAATAATTTCAATTTGACAAAATTTTTGAAAAATTAAAAACATTCGTACGCTAAAATTGGTTCCGTTTCCAGTACGTTTTCAAAAACCGGAACCGTCGCCGGAATTAGCTACTAGTTACTGGATATGGGAAATTCACTGATGAGATTTGCTGCCACAGTTAGGACAGCGTTCCCAAAAACTAAACGGAGGACAAGCAGGAAAATGCTTCTTGCAGTCGCATGAAAAAATAGGAGATATGATGGCCAACATCTAAATATATGATATGAGCCGGCATCTAAATAAGTAGAGGACAAGATGTAAACGGCTAACATGAGCCGCTACATTTCTCTTGGGCTCATATTGAGTCGTTAATTAATTTGTACAATCTATAATAACTAATTCACACAAATAAGTGATCAGCGAAACGCTTAAATTCGTGTTTGTAAAAGTTTTTCTGAAAAACTTGATTTATTGTATATTTAATTTTCCAAAAACTTATAGCTGCATTGCTATTTCATTACATTGTTCCCTTACTAATCAGGTAGTGCGCGTTAGCGCACTACCTAGAATAGGGAAATTTGCACGTTGTGCGCCTTATTGGAAACTGTTTTTTTTAATAACTCACGGAGGAGTGGACCGATCGAGCTCAAACTCGCTATGTGAAGAGCCCGTGGGCAGGGGTACATGCTGTGAAAATTTGAGCCGAATCGGTCGAGCCAATCTCGAGATATGCAAATTAGGTCCTTTTACCGTTACACAGTTTTCTCCATTTTTTTTTGTCCACCAACCCTAGAGGTCGGAGGACAAAAAATTCCTATAAACTTTTGCTATTTTTGTGGATAGAAAGTGCCGAATTTCTGGGCAAATTTTTCTTTTCGCGCTAAGACCCCCCCAGAGGTCTGTGTACTCCTAGGATTTTTCGATTTTTGACCCCCCCGGAAAAAAACTAAGTCCGAAAATTTATTAATCAGTTTACAGAGAGGTGCGCTCAAAGCCTGGTGCTCATATTGGATTTATGGCATCACCCTAACGTGAACATGTGACCGAAGCGAGGTTTTGCTGGTAGACCTCCTGTGGCGCCCTGGCCAGGGGTCACTAGTTAACGTGTAAAAGGGGGGGTCTGGGCCTACGGAGTAGGCAGCCCTATACATAAGAGCTGCTGGGCTGAGGTTTCGTATTCGAATAGGAACC
>JASAND010026077.1:0-48325 GCA_030248195.1 Trissonchulus latispiculum | reverse complement strand
AGCTGAGCTCCTTTGGAAACTGAATCTGATGGGAGTCCCCGCTTGCCTACGCCGGTGGGTTGGAAGCTTCCTTTCTGACAGACGAGCTGCTGTCTCCTTGAACGGAGCAAAAACCAAATGCAGACGCTTCACTGCTGGTGTGCCACAAGGGGGTGTGCTTTCCCCCATCCTCTTCATCTGTTTCATAAACGACATCGTCAGCCAATTGCCTGCTGGAATCGAAGCGTCACTGTTTGCCGACGATTTGGCAATCTGGACAAGCGGTGCAAATCTCAACAATGCCTGCACGAAGCTGCAAGCTGGCCTGGACACTATAGCAGCCTGGGCCGCCGACTGGAAAAATGAATCTCAATGTTGAAAAGTGTGAGGTTACATTTTTCTCGAAAGACCCCCATGAAGCCAAATACAGAACCCTCTGTATCCCTTTTGGGAAGACCTCTGGCCTATAATCCAAACCCTGTCTTCCTTGGGGTTGCTTTCGATCGCCACTTTTTTGCACCTCGGCTTCCGTGCTCATATCGATGGACTGCTCAAGAGGCTCACGCTCCAGGCTAAATGCTCTTGGCTGTCTCTCTGGCACTCGCTGGGGATGTCATAGAGAAAGTGTGCGGCTCCTATACCTTGGATTTATCAGATCAGTCATGCAATACTGTGGAGGTGCTTGGCTTCCCTGTGCTGCTACTAGCAACATCGCCAGGCTCTCGACGGTAGAGAACGCTGCTGCCCGTGCCATTACTGGCTGCACCAAAACTACCCCAACGCAGTGTCTCATGGCTGAAGCTGAAATTGTCCCACTGCACCTGCGCCGAAACCAGCTTGCGGCCCTGGCCTACGAGAGATCACTCAGAACCGGAGACAGAAACCCTCACAAATGCCCTTGCCGCCAACAGAGTCAGACAGCGCTTGAAATCCGCAGAGGGCTGGCGGGCCGCGGCGGAAACGGCAGTTGCATCTGCTGGTCTTGCCGGCTGCCCGCGTGAGCCATTTCTAACCAGTTCGATTCCGCCCTGGGAGAACGATTCCAATGCCACCTTCAGAGCTGAGCTGGATTCCTACATCCGAAAAGAAGATCCCCCAGATACCAAACTCCGGGCAGCTGAACGAACTATTGAGAGACTCCCAAAAGCTGACCTCGCCATCTGGACAGATGGCTCTGCCCGTAATGGCACAACTGACGGCGGATCTGGAATTCTTATAAATCGGTCTTCTGGAGAGGCTGTGGAACTTTTTGCCCCAGCTGGAAAGTTCTGCAGCAGCTATACTGCAGAAATGAGGGCTATCTGCCGGGCCTTGGAATGGATCTCTGAAAATTGGGATCAAACTGCTGCTGCCTCCAACATTATCCATCTATACTCGGACTCCCAGGCAGCTATCAGACGGCTGGCCGCTGGCCCCCAACTCCAGAGAGACGAAACTGGTGCCGCCATTTGGCAGCTCCTCAGCAGAGAACTACTTAGTAATCTCCATTTTCACTTTCAATGGATACCGGGCCATAGCGGCCTGGCAGGAAATGAATTTGCGGATACATTGGCGAAAAACGGTAGTGCCCTGGCCCAGGGAGACGCCCAAATTGACTACAATACGGCGAAAGCCGTCATTGAAAGAAGCACTGTCCAGACCTGGAAAGAATCGACTAATAACAGTGCTGACTCCAACCTTAACTCTATCGCTAAGAGGGACCTTGAAAAGGGTCTCAGTAAATTTGAACGGAGGACCCTGGCTCAGCTGCGGAGTAAGGGACATTGCCCACTGCTTGCGTCATACCGTTCACGGTTCCAGCTGGATGGCCGTGGTCCTCTCTGCAGAAGGTGTGGAGAAGAGGAAGAAACAGTTGACCACCTACTGATAAAATGCCCGGCGCTGACGGTCCAACGAACCTCAATCCTTGGTTTAACTACGGGAATCGAAGCTCTGGCGGAGGTACCTGACAGGGTGGTCCTTTTCCTCAGGGAGATTGGCTTCTTTGGAGGCCAACGAATGTGATGGGACGACCATCATTGCCCGAAGAAAACAACAACAACAACAACAAGTGAACTGCGACACCTCAAGTTGAACTGTACCTGCAAGCTGATGTTTCCCGAAACACCATGGCACCTACTATTTCCGGAAGCACTATAGTACAGTACACACCAGGGGCGTATCCAGGGGGTGGTCCAGGGGGTCCGGACGCACCCCTTTTCGGACTATTTGTTAAAATTCCGGCTATTTTTGGCCCAAATTTGGCCATTTTTGTCAAAAAATTAGGTCCGGACCCTCCCCTTTTCGGCTTGGACCCCCTCCTTTTTAAAATCCTGGATACGCCCCTGGTACACACCTACTGTATTCTCGGAACACTATGACACACACTACTCTCACATACGTAATGCTTTCCCCACATGGCTCTGAGTCAGAGCGCAAAGTGGCATGCCGCATAATGCGTATGCACAGTATAATGTCTTAGCGACAAGATGTGTGAAGGACAATTTTGTAATGAAAAGCTTTATATACGTGCTATTTATATGAAGGTCAAATATCGACAAATTATATTCTGACATACGCCAATATGAGCCTCGTTGTAGGACAGGCTCATATGTTAAGCCGTTGCAACTTGTTTTCCTTAATTTACAACCTCAACGCCACTCATATGCATTTTACAGGCTAGTTTCCGTTTTTGTACAACCTGCCTGAGAGTACTCATATGTATTTTACATGCGACGAAGGAGCATTTTTGGTTCTTGTATAAGTTCGCGCCGCCCGTTTGCTGGATTTACTTGACATTTAAAATACCACACCTATCTGAAGCTGCTGTCCAAAGTTTTCAAAATTTGACAACACGGTTGAGAATTTTCATTATAAAATTGGGCCTTCTGTGTGCTTCCTTTGTTTGTATTTGCTACCACAAGGGCTTCCGTTCGGGAGGGGGATTATCTTTTGAAGGATGGTATTATTATTATTATTATTGGTCCCTTCTCAGCTGATCATGTCGTTTAACAGCATAGATGCATGCTTAGATACGTACGCAGTTTACAGTCTTAAAGTTGAAGTTAAATAATAGCTGATATCAGGTTGGGTGAATTTGTTGGTGTTTTATTTTCAATTTTAAATGCTAAAGGTTAGAGTTAAATCCGCGATGATTATGTTTATTATGCATGTAATAAAAACAGCGCCTCTAACATATTTTAAAAGTATGTTTTTCTATTTAGTCATTTCACCTTTTTCTTTAAATTTTTCCATTTTATAAGTGATATGAGGTTTTTCTTTTCTCCAGCATGAAATGCTTAATTAATAAAACAAAGAAAACTGTACAAAAAGGTCAATTTGATTTTGTAGATTTATGTAAAACTTAAACTACTTTTATATTTTTTGGGTGTATAGAGAGTACATTTATATATTTGTATGTGTGTGCAAGGCCGCACCCAGGGGGGGGGTTCAAGGGGTCTAGACCCCCCCTTTTGGGATGACTAAATGGAAAATTTTTGCTATTTTTATGGCAAAAACAGCTATTTTTAAAAAATTTTCGCGCCTTCGGCGCGATAATTTACAAATTAACGTTCAATGTACTGTTTTTGGGCAAAAATGCAAAAATTTTCAAGTTCTGGGGACTCCGCACCCCAGACCCCCCCTTGCATTTTACCTTGGACCCCCCCTTTTCAAAATCCTGGGTGCGGGCTGAACTGGTGTGTAAACTTGGTGTCTCTTATTTTTGCTGTTTTTTATTTTGTAGCAGATCACTGGAATGTTCCATGAATTTGTGCCATATTCACTAGATGATTTGATGGCAACATTAGATCATATTTCCGTTTTCCTTTGGTGGTTTTGTTTATTCTGTGAATAAGACTAATAATACTGCAAGAATTTTCTTTGTTTGCAATTAAAAAGATTTCTGGAGATCGAATGTGGAAACCTTTATCCTCCAGTCAGCCCTGATCATCGGTGGTCGGTTACTTACCCTTTGAATTTTTGAAAGCATAAATGTATGCTTTAATTTATGTATATATGGTTTTGTTAATTTTGTTATAGGTCTGACTGATTGTGCTTTTTTCGATATTATTTTGCTTTGTAGTGCTCAGAGTTTCTCAGGCTTACTACGATGTCTTATGTGTATTGTGCATTGAGTGTTGTTGAGATCTTTGCCGAATTGACTGCTTGTGAAAAATAAGATTCCCCTTATAAGCTGGAATTTTTTGGATTATATATTTGTTTTGACCAATTTTCGTTTTGTCCCACTGTTTCATTGAACCTCTGCAAAGGGAACGTTTGAGATCTGGTCTTTGTTTCCAATATCTATACATGGGAATTTCATAACTGCATACTCTAATTTCTTATTTGTATTAGTTTGTTTGTATAAAATCGGAAGAGTATGAATTCGGCAATCTGATTGAAGTCTGGCAATCAGGGTACGTATTGTTTGTGTTATTTTTTGTATTGTACATAGCTGGCTGGTCCTTAAGGGGGGGGGCTACGAATGGGTTTTCACATCATTGTCGGAGAGAGCTACTTTTGCCCCCAACGTTAGCCAACATATCAAAGTAAAAAAGTTTAGGGTGGGCAATATCTCAATTACATTGTTTTTGGCAGGACGCCAAAGTACAAATTTTGGTGCGAAAAATGGCATTTTTCAAAAACGTTTTTTTCAGCTCTGGTGGATAACGGTTTGACCAATTTTGAAACTTTCAGCCATAAATGTTAATTGTTACTAGTGCTAAATATTAAAAGTATTCCGGCTTTCGAGCGTTGCTTCCTTCTTCAGCTATAACAGCTCAAAGTTTGAAATTTGGCGAAAAGTTGCGATGTGACCGTGCGCCGTTTTCGACCTAATAAAATTGACAGCCCCTAGCCTACCCCAGCTTTTTAGCAAATATTAGGCTCTAATAGGAGCAAGCTGTCTGTAAGCTTCGAGGACTTTGGCTTTCTGGTTAGTGTGCTAGCAAACTTTTTGTTAAGAAATAACCTTTATTTTTAGGCCTGAAAAGCTATCTAAGCGCAGTAAAAATGGGATCAAAACTTTTTTGTCTCCGATTTTGCCGAAAAGGTGGTTATAGGGGTTATTTGACCTCCTGAATCCGAATATGAAACCCGTTTTTCGATATGACGCTCCCTTCGTTCAGTATGCGCTTACAACTGTCTTAGAGCTTTTTCCAGCGATCGCCATCCATACTTCAAGAACTCAATCTAGCATTTCTAACCACTGAAGCGAGATTTAGTGACCTAGCTTTCTGCATATCTTGGTACACTCACTGGCCTGTAATGCGCAAAGTTTCAGCCGATTCTGCTACAGTAATTTGTAGTAATTGACTCACATCTTCGAAATGGCACCAAATAACAACGACAATATCGATAATGTAATCTAGCACTGCGAACGCTGGGATTAACGAAATCACGTCATTTTTACATAGTTAATACAGATACTTGGAGTATTAATTGGAGCAAAGTTGGGTTCATTTGGTAAGCCACAGCTCATTGACGTTAGTTAATCTTCACTCGTATAGACTTACAACACCCAATTTTTCGCACTTTTATTGTAATGAACAGAAAGTAATACAATGGCCTAGAGATTATTTTACACGATATCAAAGCGCGTTATGTCAGAACTATTTCTGGACAATTTGGGTACCGTACCTTGCGCATAGCGATCTGGCGAGGCGAAGTTTGTGTACGTATCATGTCGAGCTTTGGACCGACAGCACCAACTTCTGATGGCTCCACAGGACGCTACGCTGTATGGAATTCTTTCAAACTTTAAACTATTATGTGGCAAAAGACTAGCTAGCTTTTCCAACATCGAACTTTTAGTGAAATTCGTAGCCCCCCCTTAAGTAAGTAGGTGAAATATATGGGGACCAAATTTGAACCAGAAAAGAAAAGTCACAGATAAGGTTTAGAAAGGTTTGGACAATTCCAGTAGCAAACTCTGAATTCTGCTGATATCCTTGCCGATTGTGATGCGCTACGTACATTTAGAGCACTGGTGCTTGCAGTAATACGCTGACTCTGTATAAATCTTGGCTCTCTTGGACTGCTGAGATTACTGTTTATTTGCTACTGGTTGTATGATTTGTTCGTGTACGTGTGCCAATGCTAGTTTTATAGTTTAAATAGTTTTAGATCGAGAATCGAGATGTTAATTTATTTATACTCATTTATTTATTTATTTATTATATTAGTCGAATTTAGTTTATAGGTATTCTAGATATTTTCATTGATTGCTTTGCTGATTTTTATTGATTTATGATGCATTGATTAAATATTACCTTTGTTCTTGTTATGCTGTGAGCTTGATTGTGTAACTTCATTTTCGCTCTGGCTTTTGCTGGATATTATGTCATCCACTGTTATTTATAATATCACCGGTGCACTTTCATATTGACACTTATCATTGTTAACTTTTGTACGTAATCCTCTTTTTCGTTGTTTTCTTTTCATGAACTGTTCTGATTGAGTAGACATTGTGCGTCAGACTAGTATCAGGCTAATTCTTTCCTTACTCCACTAAGGTTTTTATTTTGTTGTATGGGATTGAATTAAAGATTGTTTAAAGGTTTGAATTTACGCAAAAATCTTTAATATTTTGTGTTTAAAAACATTGTTCATTGTGTGGTCACTTTGAAACAGTGTGTGATCATTTGTTCATTGCTGATTAGTGGTGCCTGCTGTTTACGAGTAAGGGTTCTGTTTAACCTGAAAGTTAATTGTTTCAGTGAATGAATGAATGTATTTAAATGTTAAAGTTGATTGGATTCTGTAATATCGGGATTACTACCTGTATTGAACAAATATCTAAAATAACATTTTTCCATTCCCCGCCTGCAATCTAGGATTCACCAAATTTCACAGTCCCGGCATTTGTCCGAAAGCTCACCGTAATAGTGGGATTAGCTGTGGTTATTTGCTGGTTAGCTTCGCCTAGCCGGAGGCTAATGCTGATCGGTCAGTTGGTTGTTAGCCGGCCGATCGACAATAGCCAATGGCCACTCGCCAACTCGCTGGTTGGCGATCATCATTTTCTGTTATGCACAGTCGTTAAGTTTAGCAGAATGTCAGAAGAATGAAAGAATAAAATAAAGAAAGAAAAATGTTTATAAACTCAAAAACGTATAGACTAGATCGAAAATAATCCCAAGCGTGACTCTTTGAACTGTGTCAGTTTTAGTGGAGGCACGATAACGCTGTTGAGTCTTTTGATTAGCATAAACATAATGTTGACGATTTATTGTTGGTATATTATATATATATTATATATGTGATATTAATTTTGATTGACTTGATTTTATGGTATTCGTGGTTTTTGCAGATGCGATTATTAGAGGTATATATTAGTAGAGTTACGTAGCTGTTTTGGATTGTTAATCTTTGGGCTTTTTCAAGAAAGGAGAGTAGAGTAGAGTTAAAAATAACAGCTTTAACTCTACTCTGCCCTTTCTTGAAAAGGCTCTTTGTTAGCTATTTATTTCTAGTTTAGTTTATGCTGCTTTTTGCTTATTTTGTTTTCGTGTGTGTGTTGTTGATTCTCTTTGAATCGACTAAGTAAACAATGCTGTTTGTAACAATACACATAATATGCAGCTCAAACAGCAACAATATTGCAATGGCCAAAGCTGTTCACCTTACGTATAATATTAGGGTGACGAGTTGAATATGGAAGACCGCGGCGACAGCAATCTTATAATCTTGATTTTCGCTACGACCCTGTCGAAAATAGCAGTATTCGTTTGATATAGGTATTAGAATATTACAAGTGCCGTATACGCTCTGCAGCATTACAAAACACCGACCGACCGGGAATAGGCCTAAACGACCGACCGGGAACAGGCAGGCCGACCGGGTTAGTTACAGTGACAGTTTTTGCCGCGTATCGTTTAAAACTAGCTACCATCTGCCTTAAAACCTATCAAATATCCTACATTTTTGCTTGTATTTTGGATAGCCGGCGAATAGTGAAGCCGGTCGGCCGGTGAGGACCGGTACACCGGCCGTTCGTGGGCCGGCGGCTCGCAAGCTAAGCTGGTGAAAAATTAGGCCAGTGAACAACACTACTTGTCTACGTCAGGTAACGAAAATAGGAACCGAGAAGTGTATGTCGACGTTAGAACAAAAATTACGGATATTGGGACAACTGCTATAATTTGTAGAAGTATAGGATGCAACAAATTAAAATGTAAGAAAGCTACAAATTTCACTCAGCACATTACCTTAGCGTACACAGACAGTAGATTTAACAACTTAATAATAAGTCAACTCCTAAAAGGTGGATGATCTCGTAGCAGAAAGTTTACAATATTAGTATAAATCTTACTTAGGAGCTTTTATGAACGTTTTTGGCAGTCTCGTTTAGTGTCACAGTGTTCCTCCATCTAAAGTTTTATCTAGAAAATCTCGCAGGGACAGCTTGCGAAGTTATTGCTGAATCCTGCTCATTAGGTTGCTATACAACGCAGGAATTGGTTATCATGATACTCAAGTTGTGCTTAAAATATTCAAGGCTATCAGTATTTAGTAAATTAAGTTACATCAGTTTTCAGTTAAGTTACATCAGTTAAGATCCTAAGGTGCTGCTATCCTTTTGTGCAATGCTTTTGTGGTGATTTTTGGAAACGCCATAACTTTCGCAATTTTGGGAGTTGGAATGAGCTTTATGCATCGTTTAAAGCTTCTTTTCTGAACATTTACATGGGCTTACGAAACTGGCAAAATTAGTAAAAAATAGCAGAAATTTTCTGACATGCTGACATCTAACAGGATGAATATAGACACAAAATATTTGAACATCGATTTCTCAAAACTGAAGAATCGGCCAATTTCTCAAAACTGAAGAATCGGCCAAAAGTTCTTTTTGTGCCACGGTATGAAGGACATATATGGGCCGAGGGACGTTTTCCTGGATTTGGCTCAGAAGAACTTAAAGGTCGAGAAAATCGGCCATATGTACGGTAACACGAAATTTCGCAACTTCGCATTGAGTTTTCTTGCTATTGGATACATTTTAGCCCAAACCAAGAAAAACGACCCTCCGCAGAAGTACGAATTTCAATTCTGCCAAAAATCTCCGGAATCCGTCGAGTAGTTTTTGAGAAATCGATGTTCGAAACAAAATAGTCGCAGTTTTGCCAAAATGATTTTTCGTCGCAGTTTTGCCAAAATGATTTTTCGTCGCAGTTTTGCCAAAATGATTTTTCGACCAAATCTCTAGTTTAAAGCATTAAATTCCCGCTAATAGGCATTCATAAAATGGGTATTTGGACGATGCATCGATTGAGTATAAATAAGCTAAGTTTGTCCTTTACATGTGGCAGTAATTTTGAAAAACTGATTTCATCGAAAATGGCCATTTTTTGACCCTAAAACAGTTTTTTGCTTATACTGACTTAGCTACTGGTAGATAGTGTTGTCATCCGGGCCTGTTTCGGGCTCGGGCCCCGGGCCGGGCCCGGGCCGGGCCTGGCCCGAGCCCGGCCCGGATCAAAATTTGATCGGAGCGGCCCGGCCGCGTATTTAGAAAGTGTACACCGTGGGCGCGCATTGGAAAGTGTACTGCGTGTACGCGCACTGATTTCGAAAATGTACACCGTGGGCGCGCATTGGAAAATGTACTGCGTGTGCGCGCATCGTATTAGAAAATGTACAGTGTGAGCGCGCACTGAAGTACATATGCGCAGATTGTATATAAGTGCATTTGACACTGCGAGTAAGTTCCCATAATGTTCCATTAATTCGGCCCATCACGAATGGTGCTAATAGTATACAAATGGAAAATTTGAAGTCGTAGTTTAAGAAACGTTTCTGAACAGGCACTACGCCAATTTGTTGCAATTTGTCTTCTCAAATTTAGAATGGGATTTTCAGAATTTTGATGATTTTGGAAGCAGTCCTAAGAGTTTTCACAAAGTTTATTTTCTAGTTTTGGGCAAGGTGAAATAAAAATTCCGAGCTTTCTGTACTCTTAGCAATAAAACTACACGTTTTCATGACTTTGTGTAGCTTGTAGTTATACAGTTTACAATGGGATATATTAAAGAGATAAATCCCGACGAATAGTTCGAAGCAACAAAATTTCGCCCAGCTTTGGCACACTAAAATTGAGAACGTATCAGATATTTATGAAATTGGAAATGGAAAATGTACTGCGTGTGCGCGCATCGTATTAGAAAATGTACAGTGTGGGCGCGCAAATCATCACTGAAATAGCAAATCGTTTATGCAGAAATGTCAAGCTTAGAATGGTTTGGGGGCCGGGGGCCGTTCCGGGGGCCGTTGTGGGGGCCGGCCCCCAAAATTGGGGACTGGGCCACGGGCTGGCCCCCAATTTTAAGAAGGGGGCTGGGCCGGTTGGGGGCCGGCCCCCGGGGCCAGCCCCCCGGGGGCCGGCCCGAAGTCCAGCCCCCGAACAACTCTAGCTACTGGAGATAGCTCAAAGGTTGTAAAAGCAAAAATGTTCATTTTCGTGACCTCTTCCCAGCCATAACAACCAATCCTGTGTCTTGTCTACCTACTGGGAGCCTAATGCCAAAAACCAAAACTTTCTTATCTTTTATCCTAAAAATAGGAGACTGCTCCCAGGTTAGTTCGTAAGTTTTAGCCATTTACGTAAAGGATTAAAGCCGTATGAGTCAAAAATACCCGAAAGGAAACCAGCACCGTAAGGAGGTCCATTTTTGGGGTCATTTTTTCGACTTTCCCCGATCTAGCTGTGTTTACATATCTTATTGTCCAAATGGTATATTTTAACTAGTTTTTAGGTTGCCGCTTTTTCCACAAAAAAGGCAACCCTTTCATCTGGGCATGTCCGTTTATTATTATTCTCGTGACCACCCCCTGTCCCTCCCTCTAACTTTTGCTAGGGTTGACCGATTGGGCTGAAGTTTTCAGTGGAGGTTTGGGGTGGGGTGAAGTGTTGACTGAAGCGCGGGGGGCTCTCCCCGTTGCGGTATACGAAAGTACTCGATACGGTGATGCTACATATGGTCAAAATTGGAAGTAACGGAAACCGGCCAATATGGGTATGATTCGAAAGCTCTCGTTGAGTAGATGAAAAGTTGTAATAGGGCCAAAGCGTCAAACAAAATGTACGAAAAGTGAGTTACGAAGCTTCAAAGTGGTCAAAAATGGTCAAAAACAACCAAATGACCAAAAATTGACACATTTCAAAATATGGTCATGATGGTACTCTAATGAGAGCTCTCGATATGGACTACACGAATCAGCTTATACTGGCTCATAGAAGAGCCTCTTTTGGGATATATATATATATATATATATATATATATATATATATATATATATATATATATATATATATATATATATATATATATATATATATATATATATATATAAACGGAAAATGCAGCGGCAACCAATTCTCGCTACTTCGCTAGTTAAAATTAAAGTCATAACTCTTAAGGTTGTCGAGTAACTTCACCTCAAAGTTGAGATTTCATGTATTAAACATAGGAAATTAAAAAAAGTAATTTTTCGCGTGCGCCAAAAAATTTCCCGACAAACGTTGATGAATTAGGACAAATATAAAACTCAGCCGCCACAGCACCCAGCCAGCTCACCCTTTACCATGATGGAACTGGAACTTGAGGTGAAATTACTCGACAACCGTATGAGTTACGACTTTAATTTTAAAAACTCGTTAAAATATATTATTTGGACAATAAAATATGATGAAAATCGGCGAGATCGGAGAAAGTCGAAACTAGTCGGCTCCTAAAGATAATTATCCAATACGTCCTAGTGGGTATTACCAAGAGTTAATAATAGCATGCTATTGCTAACAGCAATGCTATTATTAACTCTTGGTATTACATACCTAATATAGTCGTTTAAGGTGGTGATTCCTTTTGGAGACATCAACTTTGAACCCTTTTTACTCATTCATTCCTTGGAGTTAAGAAGCCATTTTTACTTCAAAATGCAGCTTAACATTTGCTCTTATATAATATGTTGTAATATTGCTGATTCTTTCATAAACTTCGTATTTAGGTAAATCGGATCAATTGAACTTCCCCCCCCAGAATTAAAACCTGCATAAAAGGAGTAATTCAATGTCTTTTATTGGTATTAGTGTTACCAACTTTAACTTAAATAAATACGCACTATATTCTAAATTCTTTTGTTAGCTCAGTATAAACTAAAGTTGTAAGCTTAAAATGCAACCCCTATAAGCAAGTTTTCAGCACAATCAATGACAAAAAACGGATCTTTTCATGAAAGCCCCCCAGGCCCACATTCCGCAAAACTTGACCAAGCGAGCTGAAATTTGGTATGGGTGTGTTTTCGACCACCTTGAGTTCAAATATAGAAAATCTTTTTATTTCGCGAAATTCAATTTTTTCGATTCGTAAGGGAAACCAAGGGAAACCGAAAACTTTTATGTCTTCGATTTTGCTGAAAAGTTGTATATGGGGGTTTTCGGGGTCGCACAATACGAGTCTGAAGTCCGTTTTTCGATTCAGCTTTTCGTTAGATCAGTATAAGCTTACATTTTAAGCTTACATACAACTTTAGCTCATCTGGAGCTAACGCAAAGCTGAATCGAAAAATGGACTTCAGATTCGTGTTCTGCGGACCCGAAAACCCCTATATACATCTTTTCAGCACTTATTTTGATTACTGACCCCAATTGAACTTCCCCCCCAACCTAGTTTGGGGGGATAAAGTTCAATCGATCCGCTAAATCGCTGTATTTCGTAAATTTTTAAGGAAAAGGTTAGCTCCCAAATTAGATTTTCTCGCAACCCAACTCAATCCCACCTGAAACCTGCTTCCCCACTAGCAACTTTTTCTCAAGGTACACCGAGGTGACACTGCTTATTCTCAATATTAGATTAGTCCTTGAATGTGAGTCAGCGGGAGTGCTAGCTTTTCCTAGTTTGCCACAATTGTAGATAGTTCTATGAATACAGACTTAACATATCTGTGCCGTGCCCCGTTTGTTCCTCTGTGGGTATATTTAACCGCAAATTTCGCCCGAATGTGTGCTCAGTAATTTTATATCACCAAGTTCTGTGGATATTATATGAGTCAGTCAGAGAGAGGACAGGTTTCTATGGCTACAGTTTTTGGGTTCTGTTTACATATGCGTTCATGGAATAAATTTATATCCAGGTCCTTTCATTTCATGAAATCAAAACCTTATACCCTTAGACCCTGGAGTTTCCGCAACAGGTAATCCAGGATTTTGTTTGTCCTGTGCATAAGTGTCAGTATGTGGTGAAGCTATATTATAGGTGTAGGCCGGGAGGACGAAGTTAGACTAGTTTGTCTAGAAAGTCCTACTGACTGGCTCAGTGGTTACAGGTTAGAAGAGCTATTACATTAGCACTTGTAAAGGGTTCCGGTTTGACTCTCGACTAGGTGATTGTTTTTCGAGATATGAAATTTTTGAAAGTACTTCTTCCAGGTGGCGATTCCTTTTAGCGTACTATTCCTTGGCATAGTCCAACCAAACCAAATCAAGTTCACATTTTATCAAACTTTCCAAATTACTTTTTATAGCGTTTTAACACCCTCGGCGCAATCCCGTTTCCAAAAGTCAGCGTTACCGTTCGGAGTAGATTTAGCCGATTGCTGACAGCTGACCAGCAGTTGCATGGTTCTAACTATATTGATTCGAAGGATCTCGTTATGCTCTACATTTTTGCTTTTGAAGCAACTTTCTACCTTTTCTCTGCTGTGAGATATATATAGCCAACTTTCTTATTTTGGCGTAAAAAACTTGTCATTAATAATTTATTATTTCTCGAGTTACGTAAGTCATTAAATTAAACTAAAGGTGTCGATTTTAAGGTCTCACAGAGGCCAATTACTCAAGGCTTGATTATTACTCAAAAGGCATTCCTGTGTCTGTAATTGTTGAGAATCTAATTTTTGCAAAAATGCAACAAGTAGGCCCCAAAAGGGGCAGTATTCCTTTGTAGACCTGTTTTTATTCAATTGCAGAATAGTCTTGGTCGGAAGGTCTTTTAGGCGTTGATTTTCTACAGTTTCCGTTGAATTACCTTTATTTCTTTTGATATTGAACTACTGCTATCATTGGAAATATCTCACTAAACGTTATTGCTTTCTTATCAGACCAGACTTTCCTCAGCATAACACAATACAATTAGTTAACATCATCGGGTTCAGCAGTACAGCTGATAAACTTACTTCTTCCAAATAAAAAGGAAACAAAATTTTTGTGCAGAAAATTTCTATTACTTTTCATTCCGCTGCTTAATTTTCCCCAATTCTTAATGAACTCTATTGTCACCAGAGGGTCAGGCCTCTGCTTGCCATGCCATGATTGGGCTGATGTCCAGCGCAAGGTAGTACCTAATTGCCTAATGCACCATGGTAGCTCCCAAACTACACTGGTGCTCAAAAATCTGCAATCATTTAGATTGCTGACAGCCGAAGACTGCGCGAAGGCTCTCAGTTCTGCCGCTTAAATAGGCTTCAAAACCTAATTTGCATAATCCGAATGCAAAAAATCTGATCTAAGCTAGCCCTGTGTTGAAGATAGGGCTTCTGAATAGAGAAATGACTCACACTGCACTGAACATACTAGTTTCCTTTTTATACATTCCTGCTCCAGCAGGAATAAAAATCTTTCCAGCAGCTGTGGAGCATTTAATATGCCAGCTGGATGAGGAGGACTGCCCTTTAACAGATGTGTTTTGCACACAAATACTTAGCCTTTTTTAGTTGCCCCGATTCCTGCTTTCTAGCTGAAATAATCGTAGAGAAAATTAAAGTTGCACCTGCATTTTAGCTAATTTCTCTAAATAGAAAAGCGATTTTATAATAATTAAAAAAGCTTTCCAGGTATTGAATATCGGTATCGAATGTTATAACCAAAAAAATTCGAAAAAGTCTCAAAAAATCTGAAAGATTTTATTCCTTCTTAAATACAGTAAAACAATTTTAGGAAGTCAAGTAGTTTCGTTGCATTCAATAAAAAGAGAAAATGTTAAGCTGCATTTTGTCATAAAAATGGTCTCTAAACGGAATCACCACCTTAACGTGTTTTTAATGTTTACCAATATGTGCTGTCTGTAGTTTATAGCGGAGAACAGATATCTGGTATTTATCATGTATAAACAGCTTACATAAAGAACACGGAGGCTGTTGGCAGTTGAAACAATACTGTTAGACAAGAAACAATTGATACAGTTACAATTGTACATAGTATAGTACGTAATGGAAAACATTGTAGGGTTAGGTAAAAGTAGGATCTCTCTTGAACTCCGCAATGAAACGTTCTCTTTCAATGGCCAGTCTCTGTTCTTCAATCTCCAGACGTCGTTCCTCCACCGCCAATCGCTGACGTTCCACGGACAGTCGCTCTCTTTCTAGGGCCAATCGTTCCTGTTCAAAACCATCATTTTCAGGTTCAGCCTGCAGTGGCCGACTGCGTTTGCTGAACGGAGCTTCACTGGGATTAGTGGAGGTAACTTCGGTGGAATGTGGGCGTTTTGGTCTTCCGTTAGTGTTCCCGAGTTCATCTTCGTCTTCACCATTGGTCTTGCAGGACCCAGTGGAATAGGCAATAGGGAGGTAGCCATTGGTGAGGGCTGAGGCGGCGGTTGTGGACAGAAGAGGTAGACACTGGGGTTCTTCGATAGGAGGACTGTGGATCGGTGACTGTTGTAGTCTGCAATCACTGACTGCAGGCTGAAGATCTTCAATGGCTCCGGCAGAGCCACTGTTGTAGTTCTTGTCGTCACTGAACGTCGCAGCTGCATTATGGGAGCTGTCGTCTGTTGAGGTAGCCAGTACATAGGAATCTGAGGTGGGACTGATCGAGGCAGGGTGATGATAGGGATCGTAACCTTCCTCCTCTTCTTTCATGGTTTCGATGAAACCGTCAAAGGGAGCTTCGATCTGGGACATGATGGCCAGAACCCGTTCCTCACTAATGCTGAATGTGGTATCATTGATGTTCTCACCGGCTTCCAGTCGCTTCTGAGACCGACGTAGCTGAAATATAGGCATGACAGATACAAGACTTCGTACATTTGAGTACATCATACATTGGTTCAAAACGTGTGCTGCTTTCGCATGTCTAAGGGCGGATCTAGGGAGGCGGGGCCCATCGCGATTAGATGTTAGGAAAATTAAGGAGAAAAATAGTAAAAAAGGTAAAAAATCAAAACATTTTTCAGCCTTAGGCAGTAATTTTCTATTTTCTAATCACATAATATATATTTATTGCGTGTATGAAGAAAAAGCTTGAAATGTATCCGATTTTTGGAGAAAATTAGAATTTAGGTCTGAAGATATATATGTTGGTAATATTTTTAAAAATTTTCTCGGTTCTTAAAATGAAATGAATTAAAGTCTGAAGACCGATTTTATTGAGGGTAACCCAGACTCCCTGATAAACAATTTTCCCTGGGGGGCTGCTCCTGCACAAAATCTGGGATCAACCAGTGGGCACGTCATCTCTGCTTCTCGAAGAAAACATCTACTTTTATTGAAATCATCAGCATAAATGATGATGGGTAGAATTGCTTGAATGACGGGAGATGATAAATATTTGACACTTCCTGATGTCCAAGCATTTTCGGCTAAAAACTAGTTACTTGGCGCAACTATCCGAAACCTAATAAAATTAAAATTTTCGTGTCAGTTTTTGAGCCTAAGAATTGGATTTTTATCGTCAAGCCACCGAAATTTTGTAAAGATTTCAGAGATACGTTCAGAAAACTTTGCTTTTCAAACTCTATTTAGAAGCCACTATAGTTCATACTACATACAGATTTTTATATAGGGATAATAGTAAGCAAGCACATTTACCTTTCTTTTGGTTTCACTGCTATAGTGTGTCCATTTTCTTCGTATGTGTGAGCCATTTCGTCCCTGATGTCCAACATCATTGACCTTTCTGGCGATGGACTCCCACAGCTTGGTCTTCATCTCGTTGGTGACTGAATCGCAGAGTTTGGTGAAAAGAATGTCCTTGTGACGAGCCACCTCATTGACGATGACTTCGACCTCCTGAGGAGAAAATTTTGGCTGACGTTGACGCGAGAGATCATCATGAATTACCATAAGCGTTGACTGATTGGACATTGTTGACTAGCAGAAACCTAAACAAAGTAGAGATTACGTAAGTAACAAATTAATATCTGACATGAACGTATACACCGCATTGCTTTGTCGCTTGTTTTGAACAATAGGAGGGCAGTTTTGAACAACAACAGTGGATCAAATCTCTGAAGAAAGTAAAGAACCCCAAAGAACCCTTAGAACTTCAACAAAATTAAAACTAAGTAGTTACGGGTCAGATCTCTCAGAAAAATTAAAAACTCCAAGAACCCCTAGCACCCCTTCCTCCAAATAAATGCGTCAAGAGAAACAAATAGTGGAACAAGCAAAAAGTGACTTTTATCTTGACATGGCATGGGGCGCATAAGTTCTCCTTGGTTTTTAAGCTTTCAATGTATACTGAAAATGTTTTGAAAAAATGTTAAAAATCCAACCAAAATTTTCAAGCTAACAATTCTAATCAACTCCGTTTGATAACGCTGAGCACAGCAATATCAATTGTAATGGGGTTTGCTACTTGAAGTGGGATGGGGCTCACCTCCACCACGTTTAAAGTTTCCCCTACTCGTCCCCTCCATCTTTTTGCACTTCCCCCAGTCACTTAACGATGCCCCAAAATGCTACATTTTAAGTTTTCGACAGTTTTTGACAAAGTTTATTCTCTTGTTGCAAGACTTGTAAATAAAATTATCTTCCAGAATTGGCTTTGTCGTCAAGCACACTAATCCACGGGGTATTTTGTATTAGCAAGCCACCAGTGCTCCGAAGAAGTAAAATCTGAAAGTTTGAGTTGAAATTTGGTAGGGATAGGTTATCGAATCTGCTGATTTTAACAATTTCAAAATTTAAAAATTTTAATATATATATACTTAAAAATTTTGAAAATTTATAAATTTAAGTTGGTAACGGATCAAAAAACCAGGGGGATCTGTTTTGCTAAGAACTTCATCCAGGGGTTTTCTTGGGGCCCTTAGCAGGAATCTGAAGTCCGTTTTTCGGTTCAGCTTCTCGTTATTTCAACATAAGGTAAAGTTGTAAGCTTACGATGTAAGCTATCTTGAGCTAACGAAAAGCTGAATTAAAAAACTGATTTCAGATTCGTGCTCAGCGCCCCGAAAACCCCTGGATGCAAGTTTCCAACAAAAGCATGGACAAAAACTATTTTCATACACTAGGTCTCCCCTTTCCAACTTAAATTTTAAGATTTTTAATTTTTTCAAATTTTTGAAATCAGCAGGTTTCAAAACCAACCCCCACCAAATTTCAACTCCATGCGCCAAATTTTGGTTCTTCGGAGCACTGGGAGGTGGGTGGGGGGGTGCTAATGCGAAATACTCAATGGAATAATGATGGGAGCTAGTGCATAGTAAAATTGATCAATTCGAATTATATCAACGTTGTCACAATATGTTTTTTTTGGTATCTGTTTTTTTGGTTGCACATTAACACTTCCTTGTGCATGAGTGCGTTAGCCATATAATATGCCTATATAATATTGTTTGGCTTACCTTAAAGCTTTGAATAAACGCAACCGAAAGCAATAAATAGTTAATTAAACTGCATTTAAATTCCACCAATACACCAAACTGTCGTACGCATCACCAGAGTAATAATGGGAGACAGCTACTTAAGACAGACCACACACAAGCTCTCTCTTAGAAAGAGTGAACAAGCACGATTTATGCAGATGGAGAGAGAATGGGAGAGAGAGAAAGAGAAACAGTAGTAGTCGTACTGGTTTGCTTTCCTTTCCTTTCGTTCGTTCGCTCGCTATACAAAACATACAGATGCACGCAGAGACCAACTAGAGACACGACGCATAGCAGAAGCTAGCCCACTCACTTGTACTGACTGACAGATAGGACACAGGCAGGCCGAGTAAGCGAACAAGAGATAGGCCTCAAGACGCATACATAACATGACGACAGGAGTCGTGCGTATTTAACGAACGACTATATGGTTTAGTATACGTGCATTTTAGAGACTGGCTGCTAAGGCCTCTCGTATCTGTTCTGTTCTACTCTGTGTTGTATGGGTGTGTATGCATAATGCGTGCGTGTGTGTTAGGGTGGGTACGTAGTAGATAGCATACGTATAACCCAAGTGGTGTTTGTGTATAATTCTGTCTGCTAAAGCTTACGTATGTGCAATGTACACTGGGACTTGTGGTCCTAAATAGTAGAATCAAATAAACTTAGTTCTACTTTAGCTAGTTTTAGGTTAGTTCTGAGTTTCAACCTACGGTCTTTCATTCCGATCGGATTTCCTTGACTGGAAAAAACAATGAGCTGGCGTTACAACCTTTGTTTTGCGTGCTGGCTGGTTTACTTATAAAAGCTGAGCATAAACAAAGTAGGGAATATACTGCGACACCATAGTCTAGCAAACAAGACAAAATTCTATGATCTAATAAAAATGAACGATCATTTTTAGTTTCTATATATACCTGGGGCACTTTACATAAAAGTGATTAGTTTATTAGTGTAGCATTCGAGAATAATCAAAGCTACGAATAGGCTACGACAATAATTTTTATATCATACTGAAGTCCTATGAGCATTCTAATGAAATCAGAAGTCTAAATGATGTTTACAACTTAAATTGGAATGATGTCAGCTTAAAAAGTAAAGAAATTCAGATCAAGTTAAAATTTTTCCTTTGACTGAATGAGTCAGTAACTGCTGCACTAATCAACTAATCACTAATCAATTAATCACTTTATGCAACGGGCCCTGGCGGCCGTATAGGGATGTGGAAGGGTTGGTTAAATACTTAGTCGATAGTGGTAGATTTTGAGCCTTGAATAAGAGTGTTGAAAAGTTATTCCTACCATTTATATCACTCTACCTGTCACGTCAGAGTTGGAAGGTGGACGCGGGTACCCGTGGGTACCCGCGGGTCCAGTGGACATGGACAGAGGGTTTGTCCACGTGGACAAACGTGGACAAATGTGGACAAAATTTTCGTCACCCGTTTTTTATAAAAAGCGTTAAAATTCAACCTAGCTTTATATAATCGTTTTTATATTGGCTATTTTTAGTTTTCCATTGTTATGTTTTATTGTGCTGGCATTGTGACTTTTTAGCTTTGCTGACGCCATTTCTTTTTAAATCGCTTTAATACTACACCTGCAGGCGTTGGTGTTATACTATAACTTGATGTTTGCTGGGAAAAGGAACCATAATGAACATATTTCTTTCACAAATTACAATGCTTAAGGTGCTGGTTCGGGCCCGCGTGGGCGTCTTTGGGCTATAAAAGCGCAATTGCATTGAAATTTATTCAAATTTGCTACAATTACATCGTTTAGCCTATAAAACATTTTAGAAAAGTCGCGGTGGAACATTTGCGTTTTAGGGAAATTATGTAGATTAAGATCAATTTAAGAGATAACAATGAAAATTGAATTTCGAGTTCCAAAACTGGCCATTTTTCAAAAACTCAAATACAAATATTGCAAGATTTCGACAGCTTCAACAGCACTGGTCCGTCGATCAAGTGTTGTCTCTACATATATGCAAGAGTACATAATACATAAGAGTATGACAGCCCAAATGACTCTATAAACAGTATGTACTCTTGATATTTGTAGTCCTAAAGAGATAACTTATGTCCAAATGGAGAGCTCTCTGAGGCATCTCTCTCTACCGCACAGCAACGAAAATGTGAAATTTTGAAAATCGCAACCAGATTGTGTCGAACACAGATTTCTCTCAACTCATACAATCAATTACAAAACGGCGTTGCACAGACATTTTTGAGACAATTACAGGGGACTATTTTTCATGGTTTCGCGTTTTGTCATTCTGTTCAAGAGAAATAAGCTTCCAAACTTGAAAATCTTGATAAAAAGCAGACAAAAATTTACATTTCTCTCAAAACCTTGAGTTTACGATTCGTTCATTAAACGATTTCAGAAAAAAGCCCTCGGGAAGACGTTTCTTTTGTAGTCTGAACTGGTCGCTTTTCTTAAGCTTTGCCACTTCGAGAAATTCATGACCAAAAATTGTTTTCTTGTTATCGTTGTTGTTTAGCAACAAAAGTTGTTTAATTTTTATTGATATTTAAATAACAAAAATTAAAAGTTTGAAAGCCAATTTATTACTGGGATTTTTCTATTATTGCAGGGGAGGAATGGAGGAAATTCCAATTCGAAATTCCGGACACCTGCCACTCATCTCAAAGAACCTCTCATCAAGCTTTATTGAAAATCTAACTTTTGTGTTTTTATTGTTTTTCGCACTTTTTAAAACTACAAAAAACTTAAAAAACATTAAATGTTTAGCTGAAGAAGCAAATTCTTATTCATTTTAGTGAAGTTTAAGTTTTTTCGAAAAAATTTTGCGCCCAGGCGCAATTATTTCATAGATGTGTATTTCTGCTTGATTTCGACTCAGCGTTGCCAATGCCAGCCTTAGAGAAATCATTAAGCATTACATTTTTAAATTCCATTATATATACTCGTAAATGTAGACAATATGTGTTTTGGCTTAATGTACATTTTTATCTCTACCAATTTTGAGTGTATATTATAATATCTTCTTACTTTAGAAAAGTAAAGGTTTTCTGACCTGTTTTTTCGGAATTTTTGAAAATTCTCAAAGCCTGGAAGGTCCCACTCCCCAGATCTCCCGCCATTTTCGGAAGACTTTAATTCAAGTAATTTGAATGAAATATCATTCTGTGCGAAGAGAAAAGCAATACATGTTATTTCTTTCTTCGGAACAGACGAAACCAATGTACTACATATGATATTATATGCTACAAAAACCCATTAAAACGTATTAATACTGCAAAAGTAAATTTCCAGAGAAAACACCGGACCAAACTTCACACCAGCTTAAAAGCACACTAAAAGGCAAAGTGTAATTCTAAAAAATCCTGGTTCTAATATAGAATTAAAGGATGGATTACTAAAAGAAAATTTGTTTTGAAACGTGGGCACTGGTGGACAAAATTTAAAATCGTGGACATGCGGGCATGTGCGGGCGGACGTGGACAAGACCTGGGTGGACAAACGTGGACGTGGACACTGAAAATCTTGTCCACTTCCAACTCTGTGTCACGTCAAAGCTGGAAGTGAGCTCTCAAGGTCTCCCACATCAAGCGTTCCATAAGACTCATAGTGGTAGGAACAATCACCTACGTACAGCATCCCACGAGTAGTGTTTGAGGCCGGCCGGCCACCGGCTGACGACATTGCTCGCCGGCCAGCCGCCGGCTACCGCCCGGAATGCAAATCAACAATCAGAAATTTACAATTTAGAGCAACTAAGGTTTAAATGAACTCCAAATCTGGTTTTTGTCTGGCTTGTGCAATCAACGTACACGTACAACTACATTTTTCCAATATAACACCCGAAAATTAAGATCTTATCAGTCATAATAGCTGCACTGCAAACTGCTCCAGCCACCGACCCGCCTACGGGCTCACCGTCCGCTGTCCGGCCGGCCTCAAACACTACCCACTGAGGAGTGGGGAGTGTTGACTGTGCAAGCGGTGGGCGAGCCTAGGCTATTTGCGAGGATGGGGTGCATCCTAGTCACCATTGTCCTTGCGACCGCAAGCGCTCAGTGATTGTCATGAACTTTGACTGCTCCTCCTGAACTGACAAGTTCCTTCCATGAAAACACTCAGTTCCTGGGACGATTTTTGTAAGGGACATTTACAATTTTTCGATTTTTTCTTTTTAATTGTTTGGTTACCTAAATTTGGTTTGGCCATGACTGGCAGTGGCAATACCCTCTCAAATTTGTTTGCTTCCTCGAGATTAATACTTGCTGATTTTTTATTTTAGAGAATAGAATAGCAAATTTCTAAACATGGACACTTTTTAGGAACTTAGCTTTTCCGCAGAAACCTTTAAAATCCTGCATATGTGCATTTAGACTAAAAATAAACTTTCAAATCTGAATATATCAATTGAAGCCTTGGGCATTTGGTTATCCCTTTTTGCTAATTTTTGGATCCAGTGGAAATAAAACCCTTGGGGGCATTTGCGGTAAGAGACCAGTCTCTTGTGCACACGGTCCGGGTCCCTGTCCTCACCTCTTGTAAAAATACCTCGGTTAGCTGAATTCTTTAAAAAGGAATAAGATGATCACAGAATTTGTAAATACATTTGCCTAGAAATAAACCTGTATTACATATAAATGGTATTATTAAAGTTGTTCCAGAAAATGGTAACAATGTACAGTCTGTCTGTGGATCAGAATTAACAGACTTAATTTCAAGAAAAATCTGAATTGCAAACAAAATCTTCAGAATAACATTTGCAATATGTTGGCAGTTTCTTTAGTTACTCACTGAATTTCCATGGTGAATTCAAGCTACATTATCAAACAGTTCAGAGATATGTATGAAAATATTTCTGAAACATCAACTTTTGTTAATTTCTCTTCACTGTTTGAAATGCAAGCATATCTTCGGTGATCTTCCACTAATTAGGATTTCGCTCGCTACCTATACACGTTAGTATTACCAGATTTTTTGAAGTGTTTTAGCAATTATTGTGCGTCCCAGATTTCATTTCACTTTGGAAGTAAAAAACGGTTTGTCATCGAGCTGAATTTTGGTGTAGTCTATAAGTGAGTAGTCATCAAAACCTCTTCACCTGTGGTGAAGACTGGAAAATGTGTATTTTTTAGCATGAAATGGAATATAGATAGATATAAAGTCTAGTTCCTCTGATATGCAATATAGGTTGCTGTTTTCTTCATTGTTTGAAGGATTTTTGGAAGGAAAACTTTAAGTTGTTACAGGAAGCTGCCAAGAAGGTGTTTTTGTGAACCTGTTTGTTTGACTTGTGACATTCCCCTGCTGCCACAATATGTATGTAGTAGAACTGTTCAAGTGACTGAGGAGTGACTAAAATGAAATCCCATCTCTAGTTAGTTTTGTGTGTATAGTTTTATTGAATAGGCAGTTTTGGCTTTATGTAAGCATACTTTTGTTAAACTGTTTCATACTGTTGCTTAAGCTTTTTCATTGTAAGATTAGCTGTTGTGAGTTTTTCGTGGCTGTTATTAATAGAAATGGTTACAATGGTGAATCTCGATCTCCATGGTCCATTAGGTACAATGTTTCAGCTGTTAGCTGCTTGCCTTTTCCCTCTTAGGCGAAACTCAGTTGTTAAAACCAAGCGGTTCTCGGCGGTAAATGGTGCAGAACAAAGCTTTTTAATTATAAAATGCACAAATCTGAAGATATAATTAAGTGGACAGATGAAAATATCCGTTTTGAACAGAAAATTTCGAATAAGATGCATTCGTCCGAGTTTTCCTTTTCGGATGTGTGGGAATTGCCACTACCGCGCAAACTACATTCATCTGCCTTTCGGCACCGTTCTCGGCTGACACTCGCAGCAGTTTAAGCAAAAATAAGGAATCAGTTCTTTTGTGGAACGCTTGCAATCTGCTGATCCGCATTATTATACAACAACTATTAAACACTTCTTGTACTTGGTAATCAGAATTAAACGTGGTCATGCTTAGGTCTTTCCTACGGGACATACTTTTCACTTCCATACCAAAGATTTGAACAGCTGTTGTAGCATCATAGTAAAAAGCAGTTTGTTTCCCGCACTGTTTCAGTGAAAATACAGTTTGAGCTTTTAGTAATGTTGTTATTATAAAATTTCGCTATTGGTTCTGTTTTGCAGAGAGCACATATCCATGTTTGCGTGTGTAAAACTGTTGCTGTAATGAAAAAGTTTAGATATTGCACTCATTTTATGGACATAAGAGTAGTAGTAACTGTGGCTGCGGCTGCGAGCGAGATTTTGTTGAACAAAAATAAGTATGTATTGTGCCATTAAGTTTTCATTTGTAACAGAACTGGTTCTTTATTAGGTTAATATGCAAGAAGTGGTTTTTCTAGCAAAAACAACTGCGGAATTGTAGCGTACTGTATCGTATGCTCATAAATTTAGGGATGAATAGGCTGTTCGTGATTTTCTTTTTTGGATGAGTTTCTTTGACATTTTCTGTTGTTTGACGTACGTGTTATGTTTGAGATAGCTTAGATTAAGTTTCCACTATCCTGTTATACTGGTATGACATACACTTCACGTATAGGATTCAAAGACAAGAAACTCCCAATCTATTAGCTTTTATCATTTTCTAAGTTCAGTTTCATTTCTTCACTACACCACATTTCCCTCCGTTGAAAATTATTAATTCTCCGATTGTAGGATCAAATTTCTCTGGAGGTTGGCGGCGCCTCTGTGGGTAACGTCTAACTGGCTCTGGACTGGGTGGGCGTTGTGGTACATGAGGCCTTGCAGCGTTGTAACCATCTGGATTCTGGACCGTCTGGAACCAGAACACCGATTTTGTCAAGGTCGACAATGTCACCATAATTGTCCTTTGGCGCCCTGTAAGCAATAGCTAACTTCCGACTGTTCCACACCTTGCCGTCGTCCAGTAGATAGCTGTGTGGGCCCTTGTACTGAATCACCTTCTTCGGACGAGAATATTGTGAAGACCCTTTCGGAACTTGGCTTAGTTTACATCGGACGTAATCACCAATTCCCACTTTGCGTGATGCTGTAGGAGATGTTTTCCTTTGGATGGACGCAGGAGGAGCTTTGTCTGAAACGGTTGCAAGCTTCGGCGGACACAGTTTGGTGCGAAGCTTCCTGCCAAACATCAGCTCTCCTGGCGACTTCCCCGTTGACGAATGATTCTCGATCCTGGTAGCTTTCAGCGAGTTAAGATATGCCTCATCCCATGTCAGTAGTGGTCAATCATGACTATGATGTAAGGCTTGTGAGAAGGGGCTGTTGCGAAAGGTCCGACTATGTCAATGCTTAACTTCTGCCAAGGTGAGACCGCGGCTGAAGAGAACTCTTGGGTGGGTGAATGTAGCATCTTTGCTGATTTGTCGCTTTCTTGACAGATCCAGCATCCTTTTATCAACGATTCGACATCATCATCCATGTTAGGCCACCAGTAGTGTTCACGTAGTAGCTGTTTCGTTTTGACGATTCCCGGGTGGTTCTCATGGGCTAGATGCAAAGCCGTTTTCTTCAAGTTCTCTGGTAGAACAATCCTGTGATCGGATCGCAAGATGCAGTCGTTGAGGCAGGAAAGCTCAGACCGTATCTTATAGAATTGGCGAAATTTAGGACCGATTTCGTTTTGATTGTTTGGCCAACCGTTCTGAATCCAAGTTCGGACTTGATCCAATGTGCTGTCGGATCTGGATTCTGCACACATTTGGTTTTCTGATATTCCACGCCGGTCTTGCACCAATGCTACTATGCCGTTATCTTCCCCAAGATAAGAGCATTCTTGTTTGCTTTCAGGTAGGCGCGACAGGAGATCTGCCGTGACGTTTTGGTTACCAGGTTTGTATTCTACTTTATAGTCATAGGCGAGCAGTCTGGTGGACCACCTGGAAATGCGCATTGGACGATGACCTCTACCAGATGCTCCTAACAACACTGTAAGCGCCTGATGATCTGTTCTCAAGGTGATAGGACGCCCCCAAGTAAATTGTATCATCATTTATGGTTGCGACGGGTTCAGACGATTTTCCGGATCGTCGAAAGACTGCCATTTTACTGAACTGTATTGGAACTGAAGCACACCGGGTTTACAAAACTTTGTCCCAGCAACCTCAAAACGGCCGTAACCCCGATTTGCCCGAATATGAAAGAGCTCTGCAACTGCTGGAGCAACATTATGCTCCCAAATCCAATATCGTCGCTGCTAGACATAAGTTTCGCCAATGTAAACAGAGACCGAATCAGTCGATTTCTGACTACTACAGCGACTTGTGTCATCTCACGACTGCCTGCGACTTTGGCGATGGCCTATCCGATCAACTACGCGACCAGTTCGTCGATGGAATCATCCATCCAAAGACCAAAGAACGGCTAATACTCGAGCCACAGCTTACCATCGAAAGAGCCATCACCATTGCTCAACAACTGGAAAAGGCAGCTAATGATGCGAAAAATATGCTGAAAAACGATACCTCAAGCACGGGAGTTAATAAAGTTACAAAGCCTACAAAGGATTTTCAACATGTCAACCAAAGGCGACATCCACGACGACCAAAACCCAACGGGAAGAATAGCTGTTGTTTGCGATGTGGTGGTGATCATCAACGAAACTACAAAGCTTGTCCAGCCATTAAAGCAACATGTCGTTATTGTTCCAAAGTCGGCCACTATGAGAAAGTTTGTCTACAGAAGAAACGACAGAAAGTAAACTGCATCACAACAGAAGATGCAACCGATTGCTACTCAGATGTTAGCGAAGAATCCACAGTACTACAGACCGGAATAACCAGTTCACCCCAACAGACTATCAAATGTGAACTGACCTTTTGTGACAACAATTATCATATCAAACACAAGATGATTTTGGACACTGGTTCAGTAAAGTCTTTGATTCCGGAACAGACATACAACCGATGGTTTAAGCGATTCTCACTTAAAGGCTGCTCTGTTAAACTACATGATTATCAAAGCTCAAACATCAGAATCCATGGATCATTCACAGCGAAAGTGACTTTCAATGGTCGCACGGCCACATCTGATTTCGTCGTAGTCGATGGTAAACACTCTCTGCTAGGATTGGAACTAATTCAGTCTCTCAACATCAAATTGGCTGGATCAAACCTATGCGTCTGCCAAACAACGATTCCAGGAACAGACAACCTGCAAACAACCTTCCCAAGACTTTTCAGCAACACCTTGGGGGAAATTAAAGGATTTCATCACATGATTCAATTAAAGCCAGATGCCAAACCTAGTAATCAAAAGCTACGTCGCGTTCCCCTTGCCCTGAAAGACAAGGTAACGGCTGAATTAGCGACATTAGAAAAGGACGGCGTCATTGAACGAATAGATGCTTCAGAGTGGGTTCATGGTATGGTCGCTGTCATGAAACCAAACGACAAAGTACGAATTTGCTGTGATCTTCGTCCCTTGAATCAAAACGTCATTGCCGATCAATTTCCTCTGCCTAACACCGAAGAGATCTTCACAATTCTTCGCGGAGGGAAATGGTTCAGCAAGTTGGATCTAACTAAAGCATATTTCCAACTGTCCCTTGCCAAGGAAAGCAGACCCCTGACCGCTTTCCTAACAGAAGACGGCTTATTCCAGTATAAACGTCTACCGATGGGACTAAAGTCTTCGGCCGCAGCATTTCAGAAAATGATGCAGCAGGTCCTTGCTGGCATCTCAGGAGTGATAGTCTATCAAGACGATATTCTGGTTTCTGGCTCAACAAAAGAAGAACACAATGAAAGATTGCACAACGTTTTGGCTCGTCTTGACAAGCATAACATGCGGCTCGAATTATCTAAAGCTGTTATCGCTGTTCGAAGCTTAACCTTTCTTGGTCACAACATTTCATCAGAGGGCATCAAACCCAGTGAAAAGAACCTATCTGCAATCCGAAATGCACCTCCACCTACTGATGCCGCGTCAGTTCGCAAATTCTTAGGAATGTGCGCTTTCTACATCCGGTTTGTGCCGAACTTCGCAGACATCGCCGAACCTCTGCGAGCCTTAACCAGAGAATCGGTGCCTTTCCGTTGGACTGAAGCAGAAGATAATGCCTACAAACGACTGAAAGAAAAGATTGTGGAGTCACCGGTGCTGGCGTATTTCGACACCAGAGCACCCACAATTGTCACAACAGATGCTTCTGCCTACGGATTGGGAGCCGTTCTATCACAACTTCATAATGGAATGGAACGAATCCATTGGGGTTTCCCCGCGTGGGTTCGAATCCCACCCTCGTCGCCAACAAAATGTTATGTTTGAGATAGCTTAGATTAAGTTTCCACTATCCTGTTATACTGGTATGACATACACTTCACGTATAGGATTCAAAGACAAGAAACTCTCCCAATCTATTAGCTTTTATCATTTTCTAAGTTCAGTTTCATTTCTTCACTACACCACAGTACGAACGTAAAACTAATACTTTTGGGCGTATTTTCTTCCTCGCTATAAACTCCAGCTCTGTTACCGCTCATGATTATTGCACCCGATGATAGTATATAATAAAGATCCCGGGTCTTTCCCATTATCCCCCCCATAGCTTCGTAGAAGTACTGAAGATGCACAGTTTGACGGATTGAGTTGAAATTTGGTAGGGGTAGGTTTTCGGACCTGCTGATTTCAAAAATGCAAAAATTTTAAAAATTAAAAATTTTTTTAAAAATTTAAAAATTTTAGTTTGGTAAAGGGGGACCAAGGGGAACCGAAAAATTTTTTGAAAAAATTTTTGCTGAAAACTTGCTTACAGGGGTTTTCTGGGACGCTGATCACGAATCTGAAGTCAGTTTTTCGATTCAGCTTTTCGTTAGCTTAATATAAGCTAAAGTTTTAAGCTTACGATGTAAGCTTATCCTGAGCTAACGAAAAGCTGAATCGAAAAACTGACTTCAGATTCGTGATCAGCGTCCCAGAAAACCCCTGTAAGCAAGTTTTCAGCAAAAATTTTTTCAAAAAATTTTTCGGTTCCCCTTGGTCCCCCCTTACCAAACTAAATTTTTAAAAAATTTTTAAATTTTTAAAATTTTTGCATTTTTGAAATCAGCAGGTCCGAAAACCTACCCCTACCAAATTTCAATTCAATCCGTCAAATTGTGCATCTTCAGTACTTCTACGAAGCTATGGGGGGGATAATGGGAAAGACCCAAGATCCCTTCATCATCGCTTTCACTAACCGAAAAGTCTAATGTTACTAAGCAATAAGTTGTAACTAAATCAAAACTACATAGGTTTTATGGTTGAAACTTCAGTTAAGCCTAGTTTTACATCCCTAAGCCTAGCGCTAAACTTTGATTATGTGAATATGAAACGGGATTAAGCATATTGCCACTTTTGTCTATGTACTTACCCTTAGCGTGAAATTTGTGGTGCTTTCTTGTGCGTAATTGCAGAACGAAAGCTGCGTGCTCTAAATTGCTTGCTTTGCCGCCCCCTGCCTTTGAATTTGAAACATACAAAGTGCATTCATATGCTTCAATTCATCGCAGCATATTATTTAAGCTCTTGCGCAATGCCTGCTTTACAACCTTTTCCGCGTTTGCATTTGCTATTTGAACATGTACGTATATTAGAAACGTTCCCTTGTCGAATTAAAATCGTATTGCTAAAATTATAGTAACAAATTTTGCATTATATACTTACTCTTAGGTTGCAACCTGAGTGAGTGAATTGTTGCCTAATTTCAATAGGTACTTTACAATGTTACCTTAGAGCCTTTCCTACCCGCAGTTAAACAACTTCGTCTAAGCCCGCTAACCGATGGATTTTGGCCCAGACTGAAGTGCTCGTCGCTAATGTATAATACCAATAGCAGCATGCATATACATTATTGGTTCTTGAGACATTGCGAGGAACCTTCAAGACATTTATTGTTTTCGGATTTCGGAAGTTTAAAACTAGAGGTCATGTTACACTGCATTTCGCGTGCTATTCCGGAATATGGCTCAAGAGACATTTAAAATTGAAATCACTAATTAGCAGATGTGAGCTTAGTGATGTGTGGTGGACATTTTTAATATACAGATATCGAGCTATTTTTGTTGAACTATGTCCAATTTCTTTGGATATCCGCCTAATTTATGTTCAACAAAAATTTTTGTTACATATCATCTTTAAATAATATTCTTCCACCGCTTTTCAACCACGAGTTGAATTTTCCACGATTAAACCAAACTTAGACTTTATTTAAAAGATAGTTTCAAGAATGTTTTTGAAAAATATGTTCCAAGTCTAAAAAATGTCGCCTAAAATTTTAATTTTTATGCGTATGTTTGTTTTCCGAATGTTAAGCAGTGTCCAAGATTTTTCGTAGTGGAATCGTTCAGGCAATGAGTCTTGTTGTTCTTTGAAATGAATGTTACTGTCTAATGAACTCTTCTGTAGGTTACGCTATCGCACTGTCAAAAATCCTAAACTCTGTTAGTCTGTTGAAAGCTTCTGTCAGCTAATGATTGTCATATCCGGCGAAGCGTGCCGTGAAGTGATCCTTTTTCATAAATCTGTCATAAAATTGTCAACTTTCCATAAATTGTTATGATGAAACTCTGTATTTGGCTTATTGCAAGGCAGATGCTCGCAGTAGTAAACAATTGTGAACAGTTTTGAGTTTTGACGTTTCTGTTCGGCCGTTTCATGATTGCTGACTATATATGGAATGCAAGCAGGCAATCTCTCTTGTTCTCTTAATCTCTCAAATTTGATGGTCATTTGACGGTGGTAGTTGACACTTCCTTTCACGTTTTTGCAAAAAGTCTACTACACACACTTCGTGCGGAAAATTGATATAGGATGTTCAAATTTTTCACGTCATCACACACATATAATGTTGTACAGACATAATATAAATAATACGTTGTATGGAAATATCAGCAAAAGTTGCTGCCAAACTTTTCACCCTTGTCGCAACTCAAAACTCCTCTCATTACAACGTTTTTGAACTACTTTTATGGGTGTATCCAACCGTAGAAGTTGGTATTCTTTGCATTAAATGTCTACTTCATTCACCTATCTACTTTACTTTGCTTCGCTCTGCCTAGTCAGTCAGGGTTGTTATTCGCAGTATCTTCCTTTCTCATCTTTAGTGCGTAAAATTTGACGGGGAGGGACAACAACACATGTGGTGGTGGTGTAATATAGGTGTGTGAGATGTGTCGACTAACTCGACATGGTGCGTCTTTGAAAAAATTGTCGTCTTCTGTCAACTGTGCTCTGACCTGTTTTGCAATTTTTGGTCGTCTGACAAAAGTGTTTTGGGAAAGACTGGAGAACAAGTTGCTTTTGTTGTCGTAGACTTTTTCTTTAAGTTGAAAATTGTGTCATTACTTGATATGTGTAATTTTCTCTCCTGATTGGTGCATTACAATAGCGGCTATTTTTCCGTTCCGACGCAGCGGGGCTTTTATGGGTCCCAGTCATCAACATCGACGCACTGCCATTTAGCGCTTAAATTGTAGTTGCACTTGCGACTCCTATAGTTTGCTGTTTGCTTTCAAGCTGACAATGCATAAGCTTCTTCGGTTTCAGATTGCGTTAGCAAAAACGCTACTTTAGCGCTTTGTTGATGCAAAGAGTAAGAGTTCTGACAAGTGTCGGAACCTTGGTACATGAAAGCACCTATGTGTTTGTCTTTGTTTTATTTAGTGCGGTTCTTAAGTAATGACATATAGTGTCCTGCAAATGTCTCAGATAGACGTCCGAATCTTGATGCGCAGGTTTTGAAGCTCGTTTTAGGGGGACTTTATACACTGATAACGAACATTATATTAACTTGTAATTAAGGAATAAGTTTTTAATTTTAATAATTAAAAACATATTTTTATGGATTCGCACACTACTATGTCTTGTACAACTATGTAGAAACTTATTTGGCTTCTGAGGGCCTGTCTATTAGTGATGTGGATCGGATCGGCAAAATCGATCCGATCCGCGATCCGGAGGCCGGATCGGATCGGATCGGATCGGATCGGTAGGCCTGCTGGATCGGTTCGGATCGGATCGCTTGACTCAGTCGGATCGGCGATCCGACTTGATGTTACAAACGCCACATAAATTAATGCCGACCTTACTCATATTTCTAACTAAATTTGACTTCAGTGATGACACTGTTTGTTGCGCAAGCTGTTTAGCCCAATATTTTCCTTTTATCAGACAAGCTTACTGCTCTATTCGTGTTTATCAGTTTTAGCACTTATTCAACAATTTTATAATAATGACATTGCAAGTTTCTAACACAAGTTCCTAAGTTTTTAACATACATTCTAACATTTCTAAAATTCATGTAAGTCTTCTTGTAATAATGCATCTGGTACATATTGTATTGCAGAAGCAATACCTATTAATTAACCATGCTGTAAGCATTATTGAAAACATAAATAAGTGAATTAGTGGACAACTCTCTCGAACGATATGTTACCACTGTTGCCAAATTTTCAAAGTGAAGTTTTACACTAGAACTTTTTGTGGCTTTATCCAAAAGTCAAAGGAATCATCATAATCATCAGTGGCTATATAAAATTACTGTCACACAGTGATTTTAAACTTTTAGTAGTTAATTTTAGCTGGTACATAGATTAAGCTTCAGTTTCAGATGACGACATATTACAATTTGATTTCTTGTTTCAGTTTGTTTTCCAAGTTGGAATTACATAATTTTTAAAACTATGATTTTCAGTGATACGTTAAATTTGTATCGAACTATTTTAAGTTCGCATTGTTAAATCTTTTTTAGTAAATTTTGTACTAGGCTGTAGCGAGTATCGTATGACTCAATCAAATAATTTTACGTCTTCTTTTACTTCACAAGAGCTTAATAATGTTTTGTACAATCATGCATTTGTGCATCGTAACAATAAATGAAGAAATTTCAGTGAAACTAGTGTGTTAAGATGCTTTTGAAAATGCTGAACCCGACTTTAAATCCAGTTTCCCTTAGATTTTTTAAGAAGCCAATCCGGATCGCCGGATCGGATCGGATCGACAAATGATTTTGCTGGATCGGATCGGTTAAATTTTTAGCTGCCGATCCGATCCGATCCACATCACTACTGTCTATTCCCAATTAAACCAGGGATTAGTTGAAATTTGATGGAAAATTTCTAACTAACTGTATTTTGCAAAAAATCGTGACCGGCAACCATTATTTCCAGAAAAATAAAAGCAATACGCATTGATTTCTGGAAAGTTAATAATAATAATTCATTTTATAATCCATTAAAAAGACTTTAAATATTTCTACATTTGGCAAGTGAACCTGGAGAAGACGCGTGTAGTACATACATGATCGTGATTTTCCAAAAATTTAGTGAATTTATTCGGCCCTGCCGAAGCCTCCTCACGCTTGCACTCGGCCAGGCCCGGCTCGTTCCTAAATTTTTTCTCCTTCGCCCGGCCCGGCCCGCTCCTCCTTAGGCTTACCCGGGCCGACGAGCCTGAGTGAAGGTCTCTAGACGCTGCCTCTATATCTCTTAATTGTCGGATCTTCGGGCGAGTGCTAGCTTTAAACATTGAGTTTAGAAAGGTTATTCTTTAAATATCATGGCGGCTTCAATCATTATAATTGAATTCTCGTCATTTGTGATGTGTTTATTGAGCAGTTATCATTTTTCATATTTAGCATGTATATGCTTTTATTAATTCGTAAAATAATATATTGTAGGATTTTAGGATGAAATTCCATTACTCTTTTCTCTTATCATTCATTTAATTTGCCTAGATTTCCTTGCATAATTATGCCGTAGACCAATTTTTGGTTCCATTTTTACATTTTGCTTTGACTGTTCGGCCTATGTAATATTTGCATTATTTTATTCCTTGCAAAATGAAACCGGTAAGACTATAGGTATAGGTATAATACATTTGGTTCCTGACGTTGAATACGTGTCTCTTGTTGCTGTTGATGTTACTTACACAATTAATAGGCATTGATCCCTATGCTGCTTAGCTTTGATGGACAGTCAGTCACATGGAAAAGCATGTCGGACACAAAGAAAAGCAAATATGTATTTATTTCGGGAAATGGCCCTTCGGCTTTGCCACGTAGCAGTTAGTCTGAGGAATGTCATACAGCTGAAGATTTTAGAACAAAAATGCTGTGATTTCAGTTAAGCTTTTCGTGCCTTCAAGGCAGAAGTTTACCCAATGTATGATCTATTGATTTAAAAAAGTTTCTGCAGTGGCTTAAAACTGTAGTGCACTCAAAATTCTGATACTTAAATTTGACCCATGTCAAGATAAAAGTCACTTTTTGATGCGTTCTGATCTACTAATTGTTTTTCTAGGAGCTTTTATTTTCATGGGGGTTCTTGGGGTTCTGGGGTTCTTAATTTTTTGTAGAGATTAGATCTATAACTATGTGTAGTTTCATGTTTTGATGGGGGTTCTGGGGGTTCTTGGGGGTTCTTAACTTTTTGATGAGATTTGATCCGTAACTACATAAATTTAGTTTCAAATTTTTGATGGGGGTTCTCGGGGTTCTGGGGGTTCTAAATTTTTTTCAGGAGATTTGATCCTCTACTATCTAGTTTTAAGTGCTTGCTGGAGGTTCTGAGGGTTAGAGAGTGCGGGGATTTTGAAAAGTGGGTTCATTGTAGAGATGAGGACGAGCCGGACTTTTCCGGCTCGGCTCGCAAGAAAAATATGGTCGGCTCGGCTCGGCTCGGCTCGCGGTCATACCCGGCTCGGATCGGCTCGGCTCGCCAAGCTTGAAATTTAAATTCTTCCGATTACATCAAATTTTGCTCTTTTCCATTTTGTCTTCGTCAAATTTCTTGAAAACATCGTCGGATTTGGGTACTAGTAACAAATTTGAGTTTTGATGTTGAGGTATACTACAATTAGCAAGTTTCATTACCAAGCACGCTAACATGAATGTAATTTAATATCAGTAGATCTTCACAAAATACAGATATCAAATCCACTAAAATGCTTTTGCGTCGAAGAAATTCCTAGCAAAAGAACCTAGGAATGAAATAAGTCAAAAGTTTTTCTTACTAATAATACATATTGCACAATATACAAGCTGACGTCAAGGACAGCCAAACATTAAGAAAAAGTTCGCTTGAAAGGAAATCAAGAAATGTAAAGAAAATTTAAAATTAGGCCGTAAAATTGAAAAATAAAGCAAACTAGACTAAACAGGCTTCACTGAATTTGTTAGCCATTTTGTTGGAAGAAGTTCGGAAATATGACAGGAAAATTTGGTCGAATTCAGATTTTTGGTTGGGGTCGGCTCGGCTCGGAGTATCAATTCTCCGGCTCGGCTCGGCTCGGCTCGGGACAAATTGTTGCCGGCTCGGCTCGGCTCCGAGCCGAGCCGAGCCGAGCCGCGAGCCAAAATCCTCATCTCTAGTTCATTGCCTGAACGTATAGCTATTGCGATCTTGTTCATCTTGTCGTCAGCATCCGATTGACACCCATATTGTGCACATTGAATGTTATTTCCACAAACTTTTTAAATTTTTCAGTCTAAATTTGTGAGAGAAGCCAGGAGGACCCCCCCCCCCCCAGTACACCCCAGTTATATGCCACATATTTGATGACTGAGATACAAATAAACACAATATAAACATATCGTGACGTAAAGTTTCAGATCGAATAGATCCGCAACGTAGTCTCGTAGCATAGTCATCGAGTGCTGGATACAAACGCATGAAAAAAAATTGAGAACCTCCTTTTTTTCTGATGGGGGTTCTAACTTTTATCTTGACATGGGCCTTAAATTTTATAATACAGAGATGTTTTGCCAAGATCGACCTTTCGTTACATCCTATCGACGGAGCTTCTGAAAATGGTCTATTCTAGAGTCGTGGTACAGAGAGAAGGGGCATCAACAGAAAATGCATCATTTTCTTAATATGCTTTGCGCGTTTTATACTTAAGCGTAATATATTAAATGACGTTTTATGTAATTGAGATTTTAAAACGAAATTGAGGTCAATTTCTTAATTTAACTGGGTGACACATTGTCGTAACATGTGCTGCCTTTTTTCATTGATAATGTACATAATATGTACGTAGGCAATTGTTGTGGCTATATAGGTGTATACTCGTGCTATGGTAGGTATTAGAGATGAGCACGGCCCGACCCAGCCCAGCCCGCTCCAAAATCTTGCTCGGCCCGGCCCGGCCTGCTGCTAAAATTTTTCGGCCCGGCCCGGCCCGGAAGTTGAGAAAATTCGGCCCGGCCCGGAACGGCAAAAGAAAATTTCGAAAATTTAACTAACAATATTATTTCAGGGTTCAATGAATGGTGGAAACGCTAAAATTATGCTACGAAATTTTAAATTTTGCTGTCAAATAACCAGAATCAGTAAATGTAATGCTAATTTTAGTGATTTGACAAAATTGTTTAGAGTCGAACCGGCCCGTTTTGGCCTGCTCCGGCCTGCTGTTAAAAAATTTCTTGGCTCGGCCCGGCCCGGCCCGCTAATAAATGGATGTCAGCCCGGATTAACTTAAGTTTTTCATGAGAGCTTTACTCGATTCAAAGTACTGTACTCTGTCCGGTCCGGCCAGGTCGACGGCCGAGATTAGATGCTGTATTTTATACAAATTTTGGGAGACATGCGAGTATGCGACTACAAATCGAGGTCACAATTTTAATAATTTCCCAGATATTTGGCAACATCTTACGAACCATCGAACAAACTCCACGAACCTCCTAGTCGTCTTTTTCCTCCAAAGCGGACATTATGAGGGCGCCTAGCAGTGTCGGCTGTACTTTTGATTCTGTTCACTTATATAATTTGTAAGCGATTGTTTTCTTAAGGTGGTGATTCCTTTTGGGCACATATTGTTGTTTGGCGGCGTAAATCAAGATGAAATTTGATGAAACTTTCCAAAATAAGTTCTTTTAGCGTTCTAACACCCTCCGCGCAATCCCGATTCAAAAATTCGAGATTTCCGGTCAGAGTGGTTTTTCCCAATTTCTGAACGTTTGGCAGCAGCTATACACTTATGACTATATTCATTCGAAAGATCTTATTGAGCTTCATATTTTTGCTTTTTAAAGTAAGTTTCTAGCTTCTTTCTACCGTGAGATACAGCCGATTTTCTTGTTTTGGCGTCGAAAACTTGTCATTTTTGTAGAAATCAAATTATCCAACATTTCTTGAACTACGCAAGCCGTAAAATCAACCTAAGGGCGTCGATCTGAAGGTCTCACAGGGACAAATTATCCGACGCATGATCGTCTTCCAACTGCTATCCTGTAGGCTGCCATCATAAAAAATGTAGTTTTTGCGAAAACACGACCAATTTTTTCCAAAGATTGTGGAGCATTCACCATGCAAGTTGGAGGGCTGCTACTGAACAAATGTGTTCTGCACAAATATACCCAGGGACGATTTTTTAGTTGCCCCGATTGCTGCTTTCTAGCAAAAGTAATCGCTTGACAAATTTGGAAAAAGTAGGCAAAATCCAGGTTACGTACACATTTCCGCTTATTTCTCTATAACGAAGAGCAATTTCACAATAAATAAAAAATCGTCCCCAGCTATTTGATGGAGGTATCGAATGATATAACCGATGTCTCGCGAAAAAATTTACTTGGGTCTGCAAAAAGTCTGGAAAATTATACTTCTTCTAAAATCTGTTAAAAATATTTTGGAAAAGCAACATTAGTTTTGTGGCATGCATTAAAAAGAGAAAATGTCAAGCTACATTTTGATATAAAAATGGCTTCCTAACTCCAAGTAATGAATGAGTAATAATGGTGCAAACTTTTTGTGACCAAAGGGAATCACCACCTTAAGTATTTATCCTTTTTATGCTCCGACCCTCTCGTTTAGAAAAAACCCAAAAAATTACCATTGCGTGAGTAGCTAGTTGATTTATATATATGTGAGCACTTTACCTATATATATTTTCTTCTTGTTATAGAAACACTTCGTCATGAGCGCACTCTTGTGTGCTGCAGAGGAAGGAAATGTGGATGGCATTGAAGAATTGCTATCAGTTACCTGTATAGATTTAAACATGTCAAATGAGGTATGTCCTACATTAGGCCTAAAGAGTCGTTTAAGTCTACCATTTAACGTTTGGGGGCGAATTGTGATATGGCCATAAATTTTAAGAGTACGTGCATACTTTCATGGTATTTAGCTTAAGATGTGTATGATATGTGCTCTTACTAGATTTTTCCATCTCTTCTGGTTACGTCTTGAGATTTCTTGCAAAAGTTCCCCCGGCTTAACTTGATTTTTTAACCTATAACTTGAAAATTTAGTTTATACAATGAAAGCTTTCAGCAAAATCTTGTGCAAAATTTTTTATCCGATTGGATCTCTCATATCAACTTATAATTTTAGTTTTTTACTTTTGAATTTATCAGTGTCTAATATGCCACCATACAAAATTTAAAGGTTAAATTTAAATATATTGGGTCAATAAATTAAACTTAGATCTGGGACGAGAATATCGCAAGATGTTCAAACTTTGAATTGAATTGCCCTTTACTGAATTGGCAGTTGAATTGTCCTTTATATACTGTTTGACTTATTCAATACCAGTTGCGAACAGTGTGATTATATAATTAATTGCTGAACAATTGCAAAACTTTCTGTAAGATTTTATGAAAAATCAGTCAGCTGTGTTTTGATTGGAGTTCAGTAACCCTGTCTTGCAGCATCTGCAACTTTCTAACTTTTTAAAAATGAAATGTTAGTGCACATCATAATATTTGCACATATCCTTACCTAAGTGCTATTTGTTCTTTTGTTGGTGCTCTTCCTCCTAATATTTTTGCTTGTAAACTGAATTACAAATTACGTTGATTTATATAGTTTCCATTTGGTGTTTTATTTTATTATTACGTTTAACAGTGCAGGCACGTGAGATTTACTTTAAGCATCGGATTGTTGTATCAAAACGTGCCTGTGTGTGTTCTTTTGCGGTCAAAATAGTGTAAGTAAACAATTTTTGCAGTCTGTAAACTGCACTTAGTGTAGCTTTGATAGACACTCAACTTACTGTCCTTTCACATTGAGATTTTGTCCTGCAACTGTGGAATGCAGACAGACTTACATTTGTTGTTACTGTTGCATAGGTACACTCCTGTTGAATTGGTTACTGCAGTGGATTAGTGCATAATTTTGAGATTACAAACTTACACTAATATACTACACTTCTAAGTAAGCTCCACTCTCCAGTGTCCTAGTTATGTTTAAGATAAATTCGGTGGGCTTTTAAGGTTTTCACAGTTTTCTTAGTCAAGATAGTATATAGCTGGTTGGTACTGTAAATAGTAAGTTTATCATGCTGATAGCATCTGTGGCGCGCGCATGGAGAGCTTTTTGAAGGGGGATTTCTAAAAATTTTTGAGCATCTGGGGGAAAAGCAACCGAAAAGCTTAGAAATTTTTGAAATTGTAAAACAGTTCGTAATTGAAACTTTATATATAAAATTTCAGAAAATATTTCCGCGCTGCTTGCAGACAAATAGAGATTTTCTGCTAGTGTCAGATTTCGGGGTACATTAAATATCCTCCTGGATAGAGTTGCTCTTCGGAGGAAAGACGTACTCTAAGTTCCTTCTCGCGCATGAGTTAAAAAAGTAGAGTTTAATTTTTGACTCGTTTACCCAGCAGGTGATTTAAAGTGAACTGTTTATCTCTTTTAACCCTGTGCGCGAAAATGATTGAGTTATATAATTTGACCTCCTATAACTCGTTTAACTTGCTGCTCGAAAATGCCCTAAAATTTATCTAACTGGCTCATTATAGCTATTTTTGTCACCTGCTGATTCCTTATTATGGTTGTTAAGTTTTAAGCTTTTTGCCTTCCGTAGATCCACGGCTCACACATTCTCTAGTGTGGTAGGTTTTCTCAGGAAAATTTCCCTGCGTATCAAAACTTAAGGACCACTGCTAAATAGAAAATGGTGCAGAATACAGACTTCTTAAATTATTGTGTTCTTTCCTATTTCCATGACTTGATGAAAGCTTTGGTCAGAACTGAGAAAAAGCTGAGTCAATGATAAGTTTACTTTCTTGGCCTCCTTTGCTGTGCCTGACGTTTTTCTAGTTTTCAATCCAACGAATGGTTTTCTTTGAGGCTCAGAATCGGAAAGGGTCCCATTTGGGAAATTAATTAGACCATTTCTCCCTGTTTTCAGTGTATGTTCAGACTCCTTTCTTCTTTTTCAACTGAAAGCAGTGAGAAAGACGGAGAAATATAGAAACTTTGTTCGTGTAGCATTTTGGAACTCCGTTGGTTGCCTTGTTTAACCTTAGGAACGACGAAGCCATATAACTTATATAATATATATATAAGCTGAGTTGAGAGTTGGCTGATTGTTCCTCTGATCTTTCTTTCTTTCTTTCCTTAAAGTGTAGAATTTTGCCAGTCAACTTATATTCTGGCAAATTTGAAAGCCCTACTTTTTGTGTGAAGGCTTAACAGTTTCCTTTTGATTGAGGAAGCAAGCTTAATAAAACAGTTTCGGAAAATTTGTTTTCCCTTTTTGTTCATTTTTGATTGCTTTAGGAAAGTTTTCCACCGTAATGGCGGTTGGTAGTTGATTGCTAATAGTGTTATGTTCTTTTAAGCTTGGCGAAACTGCTATGCATGTGGCTGCTGGCTCTGGTCAATTAGAAGTTATCAGATATTTACAGATGAAGGGTGCTAGAATCGATATCTGTGATAAGGTAAGTATATATTATAGGGGAGCGCGAGAGCGCTCCCCTATAACATGGGTGTAAAAGGCTCAGTGCGGCCCTTGGAGACCCGTTCGAGCTCCGTGCCAGCTAAATACTCAACGAAACTGGACAATTTTGGTATCGTTGGAATCTACACGACGAGTACTACAAGTCGCAAAAAAGTTTTGGTCAAAATTTCCAGCTTTGAAAATTTTCGCTTCCGGGCAAGTTAGGTCCGTTTGTTTTTTTTCCGTGTAAGTCACGCTTGGAAAAATGCAATTTTCTGTCGGAGTGTTAGAACGATCTGGGCATTTTCAGCAGGTGAAGTTTGGTTTTTCTGAACGTATATACCCCAAAAGTGAACCTTTTTGATATTTTTTCGCTGCCCGGCCCGCCCAGCCACCTGTACGGCCGGCCAAAAGCGGCCTTGGCGCTAAAATGGCCAATTTTTTGTCAAAGCTACAGGACTCAGGGAAGACGCTAGAGAGACGTGGTTTGTTGCATAAGGATCTACGGAAGGGTTTATATGTCCTAACGAGGGCGATTTTTGATATCTGGCCAGGATCGTTCTGGCGGCCGGCCCAAAGTTGGTCCGGCCAAATAGCCATTTTCGGAAAATTTCTAAGTCTCTACAGGAAATAGTCAAAAATAGGCAAAAATATGCAGTTTTGGGCCATAGAGTGGGACGCATATAAGGGTTATCGGGGTCGCTGAACACGATGAGCATAGTCGCAGCGATGTGCGGTGCTGCTATCGTGCTGTACTGCTATGCAACAACCATAGCACGCTGTCTGTAGATTTACTGTAAACGGCTGAACATATGAAACTTGGCGAAAATCATGTCTGTAGTAAGGGGGAACTGTAGCTATGTTAGTTGGTGCACTCTGTAGCTTCCACCGTGCTGTACGTATATGCTGCCCCAAACACAGCACAGTCGATAACAAGTTATTCATTCGTCACTGGTATTTGAAATTCGGCATACAGATTGTTTAGGACATGACAAACTATTATAGATACGTTTTGTTTTCTTATTACGATGTTACTATGTGGTTGCGCTGTAGTGGAGTGCTGCAGAAGTACAGCACGACCTATAACTAACTACAGTTAAGTTGCAATCGTCCGGAATTTTGCACACAAGTGCGGCAGAGCATTGCAAATCGTGCCGTATGAGTTTCCTTCACCGACAGTAAAGTTTGCATGTGGTTGCGCTGCAGTAGACTGCTGCTGAAGTACAGCACGGCCTATAACTAACTACAGATAACTTGCAATCGCCTGAAATTCCGCAGGCAACAGCGGAATAGCATTAGAAATTGTGCCGTGTAAGTCTCCTTCTTTGGCATTGACGTTTGCGTCTGGTTGCGCTGCAGTAGAGTGCTGCTGAAGCACAGCACGGCCTATAGCTAGCAACAGACAAACAGCAATCGCCTGAAATTCTGCAGGCAACTGTGGAAAAGCATTAGAAATTGTGCCGTGTAAGTCTGCTTCTTTGGACATTGACGTTTGCGTCTGGTTGCGTTGCAGTAGAGTGCTGCTGAAGTGCAGCACGGCCTATCACTAGCAAGAGACAAAGAGCAATCGCCTGAAACTTTGTATACAAGTACGGAAGAGCATTGCAAATCGTGTTTTATGAGTTTCCTTCACTGACAGTAAAGTTTGCATTTGGTTGCGCTGCAGTAGAGTGCTATATGCTATAAACAGTAACTAAAACTATTGCAGCCATGGGTACTGGATGTTGGATTTCTGTCAAAATAGAGAAAAAGGAAGAAATTGGAACTTTTCAAGCTTCTTTGTTCTGTACTTTCGGTTGACGATTGATGATTGGCGGAATTTTTAAAGTTTCTTTCACACAGCTTTAACGTTTTTGCTTTTTATTGAGAACCTTAAAAATGAAATAGGACAAGAATAAAAATGCTCCGGTGGAGCATGAAAAATGCAATATGGGTGACATTAGGTTGTAAATGGACAGAGGACTAGGTTTTAAAACGTTAATATGGGAGGGGCAGGTTGTAAATGCCAGGAGGACTAGGATAAAAGCGCACTAATATGGACCAGCTTCGCTGAACAACCCATATTCGCGGTCACTCATGCTCCACTCCACATGACATACGAGTAAGATCCTGCATTCTTCAACTTTCAAAGCAAGCGGGACGATTTTGAAATATTAAGACTATTCCAAATAAACAATGCAGTTCTGGTAGAAAGGTGTTCAAGGTGTTTTTTCTGCAGTGTCAGCGCAGAATCTTGTATTAAGTTGATGCGAAAAGCAGTTGACATTATGTACGTGTATTATTAAGTTGTATAATAAAGGAGCACGACCACTCACATATACTTGCAGGCCGTGCTGACATATCGTACAATTTTTCGAAAAACTGCCAATATCAACAGCAAGCAGCAGCCGATAGAAACTCTGGACAGTTTTCGCGAATATGGGTTGTTCAGCGAAGCTGGTCCATATTAGTGCGCTTTTAACCTAGTCCTCCTGGCATTTACAACCTGCCCCTCCCATATTAACGTTTTAAAACCTAGTCCTCTGTCCATTTACAACCTAATGTCACCCATATTGCATTTTTCATGCTCCACCGGAGCATTTTTATTCTTGTATAGTATCCACCGAATTGTTGGGCTTAGTTGTAGCACACAAAGTGTGAATTCCTAATGTCTATTTCAGAAATCTGCAAAAGTTCAACACTTTCCTCTGGCACAGTTTAACTTTTATATAATTATTGATAAAATTTTAACTTTGTATTTGTTCAGTACTGTTCTGTTCTTGAACGTAGAAAAGTATCCATTCGAAAGTAACTCACCTGCCTTTGACCAGTGAAATATAGCTACATACCGGTGTCATGCATATTTCGAAAAATGTAGTCAGCCAGGATTACCATTTGTATCAAATAAATAAAGTTAATTACGACTTATCAGGTTTTGTGAAAACAGAAGGTTTTCTTATGTGGGCATTGTTAATTGGCCACTTATGTTTCGTTTAAAATAATTACCAAGCTAAGGAGAACCCCGCAGGGCAGTACACGGGTCCACCAATTTAACGCATAATCCGATCGTACCTCATTTCCTTTGTTCAACCATACCATACTCTGAAGTGCTACCACCACAGGGCATCCAATAAGAATTTTAAACAGTTGTTAAATTATCCCACTTGGACGACAAGATTTATGTGAAAACTAACAAAATTAGAGACGGTCGAAAAGTGAATCTATAGCCGATCCCCCTCTTGATTTCGAATTACAATATCTAACTCCTGCGAACAGAAATATCTTAGTGGAAATGAGCGAATCCCTTAGTTAGTATTGATTTTGCTCCACAATGCTCAAAACGTTTTGCTTTCTTCTATAGGCAAGAGCAATATTTGTATCTTCTTCTGTACATATTTGTTGTTTCTCGACTCTTTGGCTTGTAATCTTTCATGTACGTAATTGTTTCAGCACGGAGATTCCCCGGTCTACTGGGCTGCTCGTCAAGGACATGTTGATGTTGTGGACCATCTGTTTGATGATGGCGCCATAGTAGACTATCAAAATAAGGTACGTCAGGATGCTAGGATGTATACCTACCTTAATGCTGTGATTATGTAGAACTATCAACGCTTTTCTAATTTTTGAGGGCATAAGCTTGTGGTGGCGAGGAATCCACGGAAAGCTTTTAGAAGCAAAAATTCAACTCACTTCTAGTCAACATAGCTATGAATGAAGCAATAGTCTTAATAAGCAATATTCATTAACATTTGAAAATTGTCCTGTTTGACATTTGAAAATTATTTCGTGTCCTGTTTGATTTCTAAATAAATGAAAAATTGCTATTGCATCCGAAAATTTGGATTCCACGTTGTGAACGAAGCCACCACTTTTGCTTACTTTGACAGACACTCTGTACTGATGTGGTCACTTTGTATTTATTTGTGTTTTAGTGTAAAGAGACGCCGCTGCATATTGCTGTGAGATATGGTCATGCTCCGGTTGTTAGCTATCTTTGCAGTGTTGGGTCCAGTATAAATACACAAGATGAAGTAAGCTTAGATTCTTGTAGATGAACTTGTGAATTTGAGAATTCCACTGCAAAATGACCGTTAGGATTGACTAATGGAAATCTTTTTTTCAAAAGTTCCGTGTTTATTCCACAGTTTTGAATTTATGATTCTACAGTTGTATTTATCATTTTGTCGGTAAAAAATAAAGGAGCAAGTGAGAATGAGAATGCAGATATACCATAGGACGGTGAATGGCAATTGTTTTTCTGAAATCCAGGTTTCCCGAATTAAGAGTGGATAGAAAAAATTCTCCCTGAAAGCATTTGCCTTTTTTATTCAATGGTGCGTACCAAAATATATACGTATATACTCGCTGAAAGTGCAAGTATTTATACCTTGATCATATACATAGCTAGGCAGTTTTAAAAAGAGTTCAGGTTTACGGCATTTCTGTTTATTTCAGCATGGTGAAACACCGCTTCATATAGCCAGTTGGCATGGATTTTCTGCCATTGTTCAAGTCTTGTGCGCTGCAAGACCCAATCTTGATCTGACAAATAAGGTATATACGTGCTCTTGCGCTGCTATAGCGTATGGCTGTATCTGTTTACAATACAATCTGTTTACAACACTATGAAAATATGCGCAGCTATTATCCGTGATGTAATTTTTGTAATCTCTGAGGATAGGATAGAGTACATATACATACGTACTAGGGATCGACCGGAATTCCGGTTCCGGTTCCGGTACTTTTTGGTTCCGGTTCCGGTTCCGGTTCCGGTTTTTGAAAACGTACCGGAACCGGAACCAATTTTAGCCTATTATCAAAAGCAAAATTTTATTAAAATTTTCAAAAATTTTATCAAACTTCTTTAAAACTTTTGAAAAAACTGCGATTCTCTTATAACCAGAATATTATTTATACGAAAATTTTCGCAATTTTCGCTATTGCATTATATACTTAGAATGTTTTGAATTTGTAATAATAATGTCTAATGTATCGTTGTTATGAATATTAATATATATATTATAAAACAAAAATAATACTTAATAACTCAGATTAGATATCACAAGACCGCCGAAACTTTTAAATTTAAGAGTACCTAATGCTGAATTGAAATTATTGAAGCCTTACCGTCGACCTATGCTATTTCAAAATTATAGAGTGCGCTGTTGTATAATCAAATGTCAGTTTTAGCTTAAATTTAATCTTTTTAATTGTTTAAATCGAGACTGGACTTTAAATATGGACTACGTAAGTTTGTTGCTCTTTGTTTAGTAATTAATCCAGTGCGCAGATCAACAGAATTACTAAAAAATTATGGATGGAACAAATAGCAATGGTTTTTAAAAATCTTTTGATGAAACGTCATTTAAAATTTAAAAATCCTGATGAAGCTAGCTAAACGGAAGTAATTTTGTTTAACTCAAGTTGGAGAAATTGTGCATTTCGGTTTTCTTTGAAACTTGAGAAAAATACTTTTGGCTTATATGTTTAATGGATGAAAATTTATATATAATATTTCAATCATGCAAAAACCATTTGCATTTTAATCAGAAAACTCCAATAACTAAGTAATTATACTGAGATATAACAACAAGCTAAACTTTTTGATTATGACTAGAAATTATCAGCCTAGAAAGCCAGATAAAAACTAAACATGTTTATGACTTATTTTGTCGATGGAGCAGTTGTTGGTGCTCGCAAAAATTTTGGAGGAATCAATTTCTATCTACTTATATTTAGCTTAATTTAAAATTCAGCTTAACCAAGTAAGAAGTTAAATTTTATTTGCAAGCAAATGTCCTTTAAGTCAACTTGCATTCGATTAAATTATTCATCGAAATTCGTATATAGAATGTAAAAATATAGATGCCGTTTATTCATCGAAAATGTGCTCGAATAATATAAATATAGCATATTCATACCGTGTATAATTAATTTTAAATTTTAAATTTTAATTTTAAAGCTATAATGTAGTAAAGTTTAACTGTGCTATAAGACAAAAATCTCTTAATAAATTGCAAATTTCATGTTCCTGCATTGAAATAACTATATAAAATATAAAGCAAACGTTATTACAATGTTCTAGTAACTATTAAAAAACGAAAAAGACTTTTGTAGTGTTAAAGAGCTGGTTCCGGTTCCGGTTCCGGTTTTTTAAAGCCAATTCCGGTTCCGGTTCCGGTTCCGGTTTTTTTGAGTTCCGGTCGATCTACGTACATAATGTGTTTATATCTTGGTCATGGGTATAGATGGTTGTATGGGCAGGTTTAATTTACATTGATGAAACCAGAAGGACATGTTTGCGTACATTTTTGAGCTCTTCAAAGAATAATATTATGTTGATACTTCGGGTTCACATTTCCGAAAAAATAAGCGCGATAGAATTTAACGAATCCTTATAGTTTTGAATAATCGACTGGATTGGATTTGATGTATGTTGTGATGAACTATATATCTCTGTTTTTATACCATTTTGATGATAATATTGATAGTTGATTATAACGTTTTTAAAACGTTAACATAAGCTGACAGTGCCTATTGTCAGCACAAAAGTAGCTTCAAATAGACTGAACGTTATTGAATCAAATCCAAGTAATTCATCTGGAGCTGCTTTATCGTACCTAGTAGTGCTTGAAGCAGTCAACGTTTTTCTGATAGTTGCTTTCAGACCTGTGACTCTTCGGTAGGCTCACGCCTCCTTGCATGCCATCCTTTAAAAAGTAACAAGTGCTGGAGTTGCCTGCAAGAAACATTCTAACAACCAACTAACACCCAATCTACTCTGGAAGCACACACCTTTCAAACGGGGGACTTCATAAAACCATCTACTTAGGAACACGCACCGCACACCTTACAATAATGGACTTGGAACTGTTGATAATAGGAAGATCCAGCGTTCCTTGCACCAGTGCTCGTAAAATTGGAATACTGATTTCAAACGTGTAGCTAAAATAGTAACTCCCAGATTTGGAAAGTGAGCGCATCCTGAAGTAGATGCTTTTGACAGTAAATCTTCAAGTATATGTATATGTAAGAGGTGAGCGCCTACCGACGAAAATGGATTTCATAAACGGATTAAACCGTCCCTTTCTTTTATTTCATAACACTCTTAGAAATGTTCCAGTAGAAAGTACTGGAATCTTAGTAATTTCCTACTAAAGTGCTCCAGTGTA
>JASAND010026075.1:0-15249 GCA_030248195.1 Trissonchulus latispiculum | reverse complement strand
ACAAAATCGAAACAAAGTAGGCATTGTTTGTTACGCTTGCATCTAAGTTTCTGTTATTAGAAGATTAAATGCTGTGTACAAGAACTTTATCAGAATATGTTTTGAGTTGAGATCGCTTCATAGTTTTGCAAGATGGTACCCAATTTGATTTGTGAGACAGATAGTCTCCGAGTCTTTAATCTCTGCATTTACAAAAGGAGCAATTAAAGTGTGGCGTGGTGTGCCACTACAGTTTTCTTTATTGACACAGGTTTAGTCCATAGAAATGTGAGATTTTATTACAAAAATGTCACATTATATATGTTTATTTTGCTGATTAGTCAGTTTATGTTTATATTCATTTATTAGACTAACGTTGTCTTTTAGTTCATAATCCCTGTGCTTCAAATCCGTGCTCTCACATGTGTTTGCTGGCTCCTGCTCAGGGAGGAATAACCTACACCTGTGCTTGTCCAGCTGGAATGAAGCTTTCTTTGGATAAAATTCACTGTGAAAGTAAGATTGACTTCATTACCTTACCTGTTTGAAATATTAATGCAAGTACTATAGTATTTATTATGAATCTACCCGCTAACTCCCTCGGTTTGTAGATTAGTTTGTAAAATTAGTCAAAATCAACTTAGGATAATTTCGAAGGCAAGGTTATTATAGCGATTCTACCAGAGTCACAGTTTTGCTGTTATTCTTCTTATTTCGCCACGAACACTAAAACAATTAATTATAATCTATTTGAGAGGGATCAAAGGTATGCGATCAAGGATTCTTCCAGTGTCCACTGTCCATGGAATGCATCCCACTTCGATGGGTATGTGATGGCCAAACGGATTGCCCAGATGGAGGAGATGAAATGTCATGTGACGTGAGGACAGAAGAGGTTCCAGATACAGCCACTGTTTCAACTACGACAGCCATACACAGACTCATGGGTTAGTCTCGACTTGTCCCTAGCAGGTTTATTTCTCTCCTGTGGTACGTGGCACGATTTGTGCTCAGCGGCAGGCGAATGACGGTATAAAGATCGGAAAGATTCAATGATCTGACATAATCTACAAATTCTGTGATATATACTATCAAATTTTCTGGATGTGTTCTAGCGTTATCAGATTGTTTCAGGTGATGAGCCAGCCAAACCGCAAGGGCCTCGTTCCACCACAGTTTCTCCAGTGAAATCCACCACCACTAACTTTGCTCATACCCACTGCCTTAGCGATGGTGAATTTCTCTGTCCAAAGACAGCCGTCTGTATTCCTGGAGATCGTCGCTGCGACGGCCATCAAGACTGTCATGATGGGGAGGATGAGGAGGATTGTGCTACTTATCAAGGTATAAGTTTATCATCAAGAGTGCATAATTGCACTATTATTAAGAAGAAGAGTAAGCCACTAGAGGGCTTCTCTTCTTCGCATTGCGTAACGGTGCTCCGACCACAATACGCGAATGTTCCCCCGTTTGGGGGGGGGGGTCGACCAAATCGACATAGCATGCCCCTCCGTTTGGTGGGGGTATCCAAAAAGAGGTCCCCGTTTGGTGGGGGTAGCCAACAGCCAATCAGATTGCAGAAACCCCCCTCCGTTTGGTGGGGGTAGAGCAGAGGATTACGGTAGTTTTTGTTCTATTTGAAAAAGGGTCCCCGTTTGGGGGTGGCTCAAGCAGGCTAAGTTTTGCTAATTCTGATTGGCTGTTGGCGACCCCCCCCAAACGGGGACCACTTTTTGTGAGCCCCCCCAAACGGGGACCCCTTTTGCATACCCCCCCACCAAACGGGGACCTCTTGTGTCAACCCCCCCCCCAAACGGGGACCCTTTTTCAAAAGCCAGAACCAGTCTGCTCTACCCCCCCCCCCACCAAACGGGGAGGGGGTTTCTGCAATCTGATTGGCTGTTGCCTACCCCCCCACCAAACGGGGAGGGGGTATGATTTGGCGACCCCCCCCCAAACGGGGGAACATTCGCGTATTGTGGTCGGAGCACCGTTACGCAATGCCAAGAAGAGGAGCCCTCTAGTGGCTTACTCTTCTTCTAATATATAGAAGAAAATCATGGACTCTTGTTATCATTGATGCGTTGCGGATAATGCGTTGCAGTAGAAGTATTAAGTCAGTTTTTTTATGTAAAAGAACTCTCGGCTCATATTTATTGTCTAATTATAATTATAATTATCATCTTAATATAATTAATTATTAATAATAAGTAATATTATTCAATATAACATTTAGCTCCATTATATCCATGTGGCCAGAAACGCAACGAACCAGGCTTTCCTTGTGGCGATGGACTTTGCTTACCAAGGGATCTTGTATGTGATAAAACTCCTCATTGTATCACTGAGCTTGATGAACTACACTGTCCCGAACAGAGTAAGTATATCTGTGTACACTGGTAGCTGTAGTGGTTTTCACACACGATAGAATTTTGCGTACAAAGAAATTTTTTTACATACATAGTGCACAGAAAGTTCAGGCATGAACTCTTGCATGAAATCTTCAGGTATGTTGTAAAGGTAAATGTTTACCCCTGGAGATATATTTGCGTCCACAGGACATGGGACATGGGATGCAGTGCCGGCACTTATCTCCGGATTCGCATCCCACAACTGTCACATCAAATGACGATTGGAAGAGGGCCCGGCCTTGGCACACAGACTCCTGGTACCTTCCCTCCCGCTTTGGTAATACTCATTCACTCATTCAGACCGGTTATGGATAGATAGCTGGACTGATGCATGTTGAGTCCCTTGCTCAAGGGGATTAGTGAAAGCCTTCTGGGGATTCGAACCTAGGACTGTTGGTTCCTCAGTCGAACACCTTATATTGTAATATTAGTAATATGTTGTAAGAAGAACGTAGATCTGCTTTTGCTATCCAAATAAACAGTTTAATTTGTGGTTGCAGCTGAACACAATCCTTGCGATAGCAATCCTTGTTCAACGGAGCTGGTTTGCATCCCAAATTCTCGTCACAGCTATGATTGTCTGTGTCCTCAGGGAACAACAGAGACAAGTCCAGGAGTTTGCTTAGGTACAATATACCTTGTAGTCAAAGAAATTTTAAGAAATTCAAATATATATATAATAACAGTAGTGACAATAAAATTTGGCTACACTAAAAGATTGTGGCCCATGTCAAGATAAAAGTCACTTTTTATATATGCGTTCTGCTCTACCACTTGGTTTTCTTGGACCTTTTATTTGCATGGGGGTTCTTGGGGTTCTGGGGGTTCTTAAATTTTTGAAGAGATTTGATCTATAACTATGTTTAGTTTCATTTTTTGATGGGGTTCTTGGGGTTTCTGAAATTTTTATCATGAGATTTGATCCTCTACTGTCTAGTTTTAGGTGTTTGCTGGAGGTTTTGAGGGTTCTGGAGTTTGGGTATACCGAAAAGTGTTTGCGTTGCGTGGACTTAGATCGAGGACGAACTTGTTCTTCTTGTCGTCAGCTTCCGATTGATACCCATATTGTGGAATTGGATGTTTTATACAAACAAATTTCAGTCTAAATCTATGAGAAAAGCCTGGAGGACCCCCCCCCCCCCAGTACACTCGGGTTATATGCTGCAAATTTGATGACTGAGATACATATGTCGTAGTCACATAGTGTAATTGGGCACTTCATGAAGTGTCAGGTAATTTCTGACTTTTCATGAAGTGTCAGACACATAGTGTAATAGTTTGCTGAAAACCTTTATTACACTATCTGTCAGGTCATTTCTGACTCTTCATGAAGTGCCAATGCCTCAATTGACACATAGTGAAATCTAACAGTTCACTTAATTTAATCATATTTCCCATTGTTTGTGACGTAGTGGGCACAGTCATAACAGTCAAACAGAAACAGACTGTTATTTTGAGTGATATTTCACACTAGTAATTTCGTGAAAGTGCTACACTTCCACTACACTACACACTAAGTGTTACACTACACTACTGAAAGTGCTACACTAAGTATACTGTGGGATTTCACTATGTGTCAATTGAGGCATTGGCACTTCATAAAAAGTCAGAAATGACCTGACACTTCATGAAGTGCCCAATTACACTACGTGTGTGACTACGACATATACATTCCTGACACTTCATGAAGTGCCCAATTACACTACGTGTGTGACTACGACATATACATTATAAATACATTAAGGTTGCTGAAGGAAAGGATCCGTAACGTAGTCGCGTACAAATCAAAGTCCTGGATGCAAACGCATGAAAAAAATTTGAACGTTTTTTCTGATGGGGGTTCTAACTTTTATCTTGACATGGGCCAAGATTGTGACTCATATTTTGACTGTTTCAGATCACGATGAGTGTACGAATGTGACTCGAGTTTGTAGTCAGGACTGTTTCAATACTTTCGGTGGTTATCATTGTTTGACTGTTTCAGATCACGATGAGTGTACGAATGTGACTCGAGTTTGTAGTCAGGACTGTTTCAATACTTTCGGTGGTTATCATTGTTCTTGTCTCAGTGATTACAAACTAGACACTGATGGAATCTCCTGTATTGCTAAAGGTTTCTTATTTTAACTATGAATGCTGTTAACCGTTGTAACCTAGTTAAGAAATCTCATTATATTATAGTATATTATATACGTACTTTTAATCAGTTTCGAAATTCATTTATCTCTTGGTTACAAGCAGTGTAGCTTGTTAATGTTGAATGCAACAGAAACCTGATTGCAACAGAAACTTAATTCACAGAAAAACCTAAATTTTGGCTATTTTAGCACTTGTACCATAACAGAAACCTAAATTTTGGCTATTTTAGCACTTGTACCATAACAGAAACCTAAATTTTGGCTATTTTAGCACTTTACCATAAGCTCTTATTCCGTGTTGTCTTGGGACGGGATGGCCTGTGAACGGCATAGGTTGTTGTTAGGTTCGGCACCGGCTAGTGTTCAGACCAGATTTCCACTTTCCCTAGTCATCCCCAGTGTAAGCTTTGATAATTTTAGGAATGTCACCGATGCTGTTCTACGTGGAGGGTCACCACATTCAAGTTCTGTTTCCGCGACAGCATAGCAAGGAAACCATCCGATCATTCATTCGAACTCCTGTGGCTGTGGCCTACGACGGTCTTAGCGACAGGGTATTTTGGTCAGAAGTGAAGCAGCCTGCAGTCACGGAAATTGCCTATCACAATCGAAGTGATCTGGCATTCAAATTGCTCAACGAAGGTTAGATCTTGCTAAATTTTCCATGCTGAACATGAATCTTTTATATTTTGTCTAATGAAAGGGTATATAAATATATTGTATTCTTGCTTTTCTAATTCAAATTCTGCTGATTAATTTTATTAATTTAGATCAGGTTGTTCAGCCAGAAGGTATAGCAGTGGACTGGATCAATCGTCTGGTTTATGTGACTGATTTGGCCAGGAAGCACATTTTAGCAACAACCATGGACGGTACAAAAATGGTTACGGTTGCGGTTGCCAGTGGAAACGTTCGATCCATTGTAGTGTACCCAGAAAAAGGGTAAATTTTATGAAAAATATAGAATAGAATGCATCTTCCAAAGAACATATACTGAAATTAATTTGTCTTGATAATTTTCTCAGTAGTCCTCAATTTTAATAATCACAACTATACAGAAGTATATATTAAGTTTTTATATGCTATTTTAGACTAATGTTTTGGTCAGATTGGGATGAAAAGAAACCAGGTATCGAAAGAGCTGGTATGGATGGAACGGAGCGTCATTTCATCATTGATAAAGAGATTGCCTGGCCCAACGGTCTTGCATTGGACGCTGCCCAGGACAGAGTTTATTGGGCTGATGGCCGATTTGACGCAATCTACCGGTGCAATCTTGATGGAAGTTTGCGAGAAGTAAGCTAGCTGACTTCAATTCGGCTCACCTGCTGTGATCGGAAGACATTGTAGTTTTGGTTGATGATTCGTTTTGTGAAAATTCTGTTACGAGAATATTGTTGGCCACTCGTCTGACCAAATGAGATGAGACGGTCAGTACTGCCAAACTGTTTGAATAAGATGAATAATTTAAAAATGTTTATGCACTGAGCTTCAATTGTGGCAGAGGGTGGAGGGCCACGTATCGACAAAAGTGCGATCACTTTCCATCTGTCCTAAGAGTAGATTGCTCCTTGGATGAAAGTGAAATGCAAGTGCTGATGTGAGCCCTTCATTATAAAAATGCTGTACAGCAAGGATATTTTGTTTATGCTAGTTCCTTTTTGACAAACCATTTAATTTTACTTTAGCTGGTTGTCTCCGACGTGGCCCATCCATTCTCCTTGGCAGTGTTCGAGAATACCCTGTACTGGACTGATTGGGAAAGCGGAACCATTGAGATTGCGAACAAACATAATGGTGAAAGAAAGGGTCATATTATAGCCAGTCCGTTTTCGCTAAATGGAATTTACATGTATCATCCAGCTTTGCAGAAGCAAGGTATACACTTATTGCTTTATCGTCACGATTCCGATTCCCCCATTTCCCCTCGTTTAGTTTATTTTTCACTTTTCCAGTTGTATAAATAGTGGACACTCCTTAAGGTGCTGGTATCATTTTGTGCAGTGCTTTTGTGTTGATTTTTCGAAACGCTATAACTTTAGCAATTTTGGGAGTAGGAAAGAGCTTTATACATCGTTTTAAAGCTTATAATCTGTACATTAATATGAGCTTACGAAACTAGCAAAATTGGCAAGAAAATAGCAAAAACATTCCGACATGCTGACATCTGACAGACTGAATATGGGCCAAAAATTTTTGAACATCGATTTCTCAAAACTGTAGAATCGGCCAAAATTTCTTCTCGTGCCATGATATGAAGGACATGTGGGCCGAGGGACATTTTTTTGGATTTGGCTCAACAAGTCTCAGTACTCCAGAAAATCCGGCAAATGCGCGATGACACGAAATTTCGAAACTTTCTATTCAGTTTTCTCACAACTGGAGATGTTTTAGCTCAAACCAAGAAAAATGTCCCTCCGCAAGAGGGCGAATTTTCATTCAGCCAAAAATCACGCGAATCGATTGGGTAGTTTTTGAGAAATCAATGTTCAAAACAAAATAATCGCAATTTTGCCCAAATGGTTTTTCGGCAAATTCTCTAGCTTAAAGCAACGAACTCCAGCGAATAGGTATTGGTAAAATGCGCAATTGGACGGTGTATCGATTGAGTATAAATAAGACGAAATTGTCTGTAAGATTTGGCAGTAATTTTGAAAAAACTGATTTCTTCAAAAATGGCCAATTTTTGACCCCAAAAATCGTTTTTGGCTTATACTGCCTTAACCACTCGAGGTATCTCAAAAGTTGTAAAAGCAAAAATGTTCATTTTGGCGCCCTCTTTCCAGCCATAACAACCAATTCGGTGTAGAGACCATGTACTGAGAGAATAAGGGCAAAAACCGAAACTTTCTTATCTTTACACCTAAAACTCCGGGACTGGTCCCAGAATGTTAAAGATCACGAAAAGAATGTATTTGGAAAGTTTCATCCACTTTCATGAAGAATTGAAGCTTGTAGGGTCAAATTTACACAAAGCGATACCAGCACCTTAAGTGAATATAACGTAAACGTGTCAACCGTTTGCTTGCTATACCAACACATCAATTCATGGTATAGACTGATGTAGCATTGTGTGTTTAAATTTCTTTGAAATACTGCATTAGGTTTGCTGTTGTAGGACCAAATCCCTGTGATGAGAGCGGCTGCTCGTATATGTGCTTGATTGGGCCTCGAGGTGGATACTCTTGTGCCGACGATTTCAACTACGCTCATGCCCTGAAGGCTTCTGTTGCCGCTGTTGGAAAGCCTTATGTGGCAGCTCCGATAATAATTGTCCTTCTCGTCTCTCTTCTACTCTGTGCTGTGCTTTACGTTGCCATCAAACGGAAAATCATATATAGGTACCTACCATGTAATAAGCTTTTTCTTAACTATTCGGTTTAGTATGGCGTAGCAAAGGTAGGCACATTTTAGCTTAACTTAAATCCTGATGCACTTTTCAGCAGATTGTTGTTTGCTGTCTAATCTAATCGTTATCATTCTACTTGCAATTTCAGGAATGACCTCCTGGACATGACCTCAAGAGTGATCTTTCGCAAACGTATTGTATCGGAACAGAAGGGGATTTTAGCCAATGAACACGGCGATCCTTCAAGAGCCATCAACCAAGTGGAAAGTTACGACAATCCTCTTTATCAACAGGTTAGCAGTTTTGTTTTGATTCAGTATCGGTTTTTGTTTTAACCTCTTCCTCCCAGCATTCTTCATTTGTGAGTATTTCTTGTATAGTTTAGTAGTGACACAGTTTAGTGTGTTTAGTTATTTCTTTATAGTATTATCATGTCATGACTCCGTGAACTTTTTAGTATATATTAACTCGTGACCAGGAAGAAGACAAGGAGAAGGCTATTGGTCAAAACAGTGTTGAAATGATCATCTGATATATATTGATTACAGCCGCTGTTGCTTTCCATGTTTGTTCAAACTTTTCTTTTTCAGGATGCGGAGAAAGCAAAACTTCACTTAAAGCCAAATGCAGACAATATTGCAGATCCCGTCTACACCATACGCCAGAGTCGTTCAGATTCAGCCCTTGGTTCTTCTTCAACTGTTAACTCCTTAATGTGCTAATTTTTATTTGTTCAAATCAACCTTTATTCGTCATTGTATACTGTTTTGTATTGTGTTTTGGAAAATTTTATTATATACCAGTCCGGTTTTGTTTTAATTCCTAATAGCTTCACTGTGATATTTTATCTTGAATGAGTTCATATTAACAGTAAATTTTGTGAGCTTTGGTGTTAATTCTTAGGACTTGGGGTTAACTTTTGACTTAGGAGCAGCTTTAAAGAGCAAAATTTAGGAGGGCTTTGTGAAACGCGGCCAGGGCCCAGCCGTGACGGCACACGTCGTGACTTAAAAGTGGTGGCAGGATTGGTGCTCTCTTTAGATCGCGAGGGGAGAGACTAAGCTCACTGACAGAAACGTTACGCCCAATCAAAGCTACCATAAGGCAAGGCAGTCACGGCCAAGGGTGTAAAATCGTTCGTCAGAAAGCTACGGCCCCCTCGTTTGGCAATAGCCTCTAATGTTGGGCGTTGGCCGGACCTTAGTCGGCCAATGGCCAACAGCCAACTGCCAATGACCAGCCAACAGTGAAGGGTCCAGAGTTTGAAGTGTGTAGCAATTTTGTGACCCGTTGGTACCCCCGCCGACCCGCGGACCTCTGAGATTTCGTCGACCGACTTGAGCCACTTCTTAAATTTGGTCATTTTTGCATATTTAAGTACTCTATAGAAAGCATCGAGAAATATTAACGCTTTAAAAATGTACACAGTGAAGTATTAAAACTTTCAATAAAAATTTGGCATTCATCTTCGTTTTCGTTAGTTCTGAGACTGATATACTATTGCAAAAATGTTGGCACCTCGATTGGTCAATAGAATCAGTATTTAGGCAAAGTTTTAAAGATGAATAAAATTAGGAATGCTCATCACTCTTTGAACTATGTCGAAATTTCAAGCTTGACGTTATATAATTATTTATTGGAAGCAGCTCACGCTCTTAGATTTGCAGGCTGTTTTAGTAAGGCTGTTTTCGCACAAACGATTTGTCAATCAATGCATAGGCATTAAAGGCTTTTATGCCAATGACATGTCCTGGAGATATTACGGAAATATTTTTGACTGTAGATTCATGACTTTTAGCATAAATAAATTCAATAATTTTATCATAAAAGCAATATTATAATGTATAAAGACACACAAACGAGCCAAAAGTTAGAAAAAAGTTAAGATTTTACGTAAAGTGTAAATTTTCTGGTGAAATTAGCCCAACATTTAGCGTAAAGATGGTATGAACAAAAAACTCTTGACCTCTTGACCCGCTCTGACCCGCGGGTACCTACCGACCTGAAAGTCGAACCACGGGTATCCACGACCCGCGAGTACCCGCGGGTACCCGCGACCCTTAACGGCCAATGTCCGGACAACTGGCGACCACGTTTGGCAGTGCAGTTGTCAAGCCCAGATGTGAATTTTTCCTGCAAACCCAGAAACATTGCTAAAATTCTGCCTTTTTTGGCCGGCAAATTTTTTGGATGGCCGTTGGCCGAGCGTTTGTCCGTATTATAGCATAATAAGATTCGTCGATACCTACACGTTACGTTGGAGTGATAATATAAATAAACGGATCAAGTCGGTCTTCCAAATCTTATTACTTTGGGAATATCCCGTTTGCCCGTCCACTTGCCAACTTTTAACCTAAAGTAACAAAGAGCACAGAAGAGAACCAGTTCTCTGCAAGTGTAGATGGGAAATTCATTACGTCTACGATAGGCCAACAACGGGTCAAACAGCCAACGGCAAACAGTCAACGAAAAGCCAGCGGCCAATTGGCCGGTCAACGGCCAATGGCCAACAAACGGCCAGCGGCCAATTGGAAAGCCAAGCCAAGCCATGCTAAGCCAATTGGCCCAGAAATTGTCGGAAGGCGGCCAACGGCCAATGGCCGGCTATTGGCCGCACCGGCCAACGCCCAACACTAATAGCCACTAAGATGACTAAGATGGCCACTAAGTTATATGTGCTCTCTCGTTAGGCTTGTGGACAAAATAGGCTGCAGAAAGAATGGAAACGGTTTGGCGAGCTCTAGTATGGGAAAGAGGAAAAATGTGGTCTGTACAAGCACCGAAACACAAAGTTCACTAGATTCGTAAAACGAGATCGAAAAACGTTAAACTTGGCAAGTTTGAAATGCTGCTCCACTTAAGCATCAGCAGATTTGCATCAAACCAGGTTCTCACATGGTATAAACAGCGACAAGAGGTATTGTCCTCAGATATCTACCTTAAGCTAAGAGCTGAGCAATTTTTAAGATCAAGACAGCATTCTTTCACGACAAAACAAAAGAAACGCGACAAAACATCTAAATGTAGTTAATATCATAGCTTAGCACAATGGTGGTACTGTTCGCAGGAGGCAACGCTCAAGTACTGCTCCAGTTTTTCAGAAGCGTCAGTCAGGTTTGCGTGGTTCTCCAGGCGAAGCTGTTTAGATTTCGATTCAACTTTCAGCAGTTCTAACGTTACTAGTGATCGGATCGCATTTCGGATTCTATCTCTGGATAAAATGTCATAATAAACTGGAGGGAAAATTTGAGTCTTGAAATTAATGGAATGAAGCAACCCCTTTACAACAGCCCCAACAAGATCCTTTTCATCGAAACAGTTTTGTGATGCTGACAACTCTGCCGCCGTTTCCATTACTCCCCTGTAGGTCACCAGAAATGAATAGATGTAATAGTTCAAAATTTGTCTAGAGACTCGATTCAGTCGTTTCCATATTTCCATTCCCTTCAGGTAGTCCTCGACTGCTCCCTTGGCCCCAGGAACGAAGTCAAATTGAAGGAGTGGTCGAAGAAATTCGTACTCTTTTATCACCAGCTCAGTAGTTTGACTCTCTCCATTTCTGACTACTAGATTACAAATGGCTGGATTGATCAAAAAATGGCATAAATGGTTTGAATATATTCTAAGGGAAAGAAATTTGGTAGCTACTTCCTTGCTATCGGAGCCATCGGCTAAGCCATCGACTTTGAGAAAGGCACAAATATCTCCATCGTATGAACCCGTATAGAACAAGTTGTTATGACAACTTTTGTTGATGGAAAGGAGAAATTCTCTCCAACAAGATACGGAAAATGATACTTGCTGGATTCGTAGGATGCTCTCAATGGAGTGCAAGATAGGCATCAACTGGTCAAGTCTCCAGTAGAAACTCTTCCTGCTACCAGAGTAATTTGGCGGCAACATCAGCACAGCAGCACAAAGCAAAGAAAATGGAGTTACTCTTGCCGCTTCTCTTTGTCTTTCGGAAATGGTGAGGGCCAATTCTTTTAGAGCATTCTTCTGTTGCGAAGTCCAGGAATGGAGCCAGATCGGTGCGTGGCCATCCACCACTGGAAAAACTCCACACTCTCCGAAAAAATTGGCAACTGAAAGTGGCTCTAAAATTTAATTTCCACACTCCCTAAATTCATGTTCATTACTGCCTTTGCCTTCAGCAGGGCGGAAGTAGATTCCTTTGGCTTGGGAACACCCAATAACTCTGAACTATAAAGTGACTCTTCCGGTATTCGATCGTAGTCAATCACAATAGGGATTATGGTAAGGTCTGGGATCAAGCGCTTCAGATATAGCTCCAAAATTGGTGACAAGAGACCCGTTTTAGGATAAAGAGATTTTCCCGATCGACTACGAGTTCCTTCAATGAAGATTTCAACTGGATGATGAGGTTCTAAAATCAGTTCCTGAACATAGGAATTCAAGATGGCTCTGTATAGATCGGGATTTGATCCCATCTTGTTCACATCTCGTTCTATAAAAAAGGCTCCACATTGACGCAAGATTTCTCCCACTTTCCCGAGTCCAAGAAAATCGGTGGCTGAGGCGATGGCGGGTAAGGGAATTTCCAGATGATAGCAGAGAAATGAAATTAGTAGGAAGTCAAAGTAGCTACGATGCGTGGGTAGAAACAGAACGGGACCCCTGGCACATACGGACCGCACTTCTGTTATTTCTTTATCACTAATCCAGATGCCGTCCCGAAAAATGTGGCGAACAATTTTGATTAGAAAGTATGCCAAAAATCGAACCGCTCGAAGTTCAAATCGGTGGTTAATCTGGGACAGTATTTGTTTGGCAGCTTCCTTCGATTCTATTGGACAAGAATTTATCACGGTCGGCGATGACAATACTTTCTTGACGAGATCGTCGTAGTTGGCTGGCTCTGCCAAAGCAAGATTAAAATGCTTGCTTTGCAGGGAAAATCCAATATCAGTGAAATAGTCCAACTCATCTCTAATATTTCTCAAGTGCTTAGAATTCATATATATTTACCTCTGAAACACGCAAAAACTTATCAACAGCAATATGGACAGAGCATATAATAAATGGCCAATTAAATTCATGCGAAAAACAACTATTTTATTTAAACTAAACAGTGATGTAAATGTAATAAAGCGAGCAGGTGAGCAAGGTGAGCACTGTTAGCTGCGCAAAATTTTGTGAAACTAGCACGTTCATCAAGACAGCATTCTTTCACGACATAACAAAAGAAACGCGACAAAACATCTAAATGCAGTTAATTTCATAGCTTAGCACAATAGCGGTGTTGTTCGCAGGATGCAATGCTTAAGTACTGCTGCAGCTTTTCAGAAGCGTCAGTCAGATTTGCGTAGTTCTCCAGCCGAAACTGTTTAGATTTCGATTCAACTTTCAGCAGTTCTAACGTTACTAGTGATCGGATCGCATTTCGGATTCTGTCTCTGGATAAAATATCATAATAGACTGGAGGGGAAATTTGTGTCTTGAAATTGATGGAATGATGCAACCTCTTTACAACAGCCCCAATAAGATCCTTTTCATCGAAACAGTTTTGTGATGCTGACAACTCTGCCGCCATTTCCAATACTCCCCTGTAGGTCACCAGAAATGAATAGATGGAATAGTTCAAAGTTTGTCTAGAGACTCGATCCAGCCGTTTCCATACTTCAAATCCCTTCTGGTAGTCCTCTACTGTCCCCTTGGCCCCAGGAACGAAGTCAAATTGAAGGAGTGATCGAAGAAATTCGTGCTCTTTTATCACCAGCTCAGTTGTTGGACTCTCTCCATTTCTGACTACTAGATTACAAATGGCTGGATTGATCAAAAAATGGCATAAATGGTTTGAATATATTCTAAGGGAAAGAAATTTGGTAGCTACTTCCTTGCTATCGGAGCCATCGACTTTGAGAAAGGCACAAATATCTCCATCGTATGAACCCAAACAGAACAAGTTGTTATGACAACTTTTGTTGATGGAAAGGAGAAATTCTCTCCAACAAGATACGGAAAATGATACTTGCTGGATTCGTAGGATGCTCTCAATGGAATGCAAGATAGGCATCAACTGGTCAAGTCTCCAGTAGAAACTCTTCCTGCTACCAGAGTAATTTGGCGGCAACATCAGCACAGCGGCACAAAGCAAAGAAAATGGAGTTACTCTTGCCGCTTCTCTTTGTCTTTGAGAAACGGTGAGGGCCAATTCTTTTAGAGCATTCTTCTGTTGCAAAGTCCAAGAATGGAGCCAGAGCGGTGCAGAGCCATCCACTACTGGAAAAACTCCACACTTTCCAAAAAAATTGGCAACTGGAAGTGGCTCTAAAAATTTAATTTCCACACTCCCTAAATTCATATTCATTACTGCCTTTGCCTTCAGTAGGGCGGAAGTAGATTCCCTTGGCTTGGGAACACCCAATAATTCTGAACTATAAAGTGACTCTTCCGGTATCCGATCGTAGTCAATCACAATAGGGATTATGGTAAGGTCTGGGATCAAGCGCTTCAGATATAGTTCCAAAATTGGTGACAATAGACCCGTTTTAGGATAAAGAGATTTTCCCGATCGACTACGAGTTCCTTCAATGAAGATTTCAACTGGATGATGAGGTTCTAGAATCAGTTCCTGAACATAGGCATTCAAGATGGCTCTGTATAGATCGGGATTTGATCCCATCTTGTTCACATCTCGTTCTATAAAGAAGGCGCCACATTGACGCAAGATTTCTCCCACTTTTCCGAGTCCTAGAAAATCGGTGGCTGACGCGATGGCGGGTAAGGGAATTTCCAGATGATAGCAGAGAAATGAAATTAGTAGGAAGTCAAAGTAGCTACGATGCGTGGGTAGAAATAGAACGGGCCCCCTGGCACATACGGACCGCACTTCTGTTATTTCTTTATCACTAATCCAGATGCCGTCCCGGAAAATGTGGCGAACAATTTTGATTAGAAAGTATGCCAAAAATCGAACCGCTCGAAGTTCAAATCGGTGGTTAATCTGGGATAGTATTTGTTCTGCAGCTTCTTTCAATTCTATTGGACAAGAATTTATCACGGTCGACGATGACAATATTTTCTTGACGAGATCGTCGTAGTTGGCTGGCTCTGCCAAAGCAGGATTAAAATGCTTTCTTTGCAGGGCAAATCCAATATCCGTGAAATAGTCCAACTCATCTCTAATATTTCTCAAGTGCTTAGAATTCATATATATTTGCCTCTGAAATACGCAAAAACTTATCAATAGCAATATGGACAAAGTATATAATAAATGGCCAATTAAATTCATGCGAAAAACAACTATTTTATTTAAACTAAACAGTGATGTAAATGTAATAAAGCGAGCAGGTGAGCAAGGTGAGCACTGTTAGCTGCGCAAAATTTTGTGAAACTAGTACGTTCACTT
>JASAND010026074.1:0-10074 GCA_030248195.1 Trissonchulus latispiculum | reverse complement strand
CCTATGAAAACTAATTGTACTCTTTGCATTGAGTGAGTCGCGAGTAATGGCCAATCAAAGTTGAAAAAGCGGCAAAGACTAAAGGATTTTGAAAAAATAGAATTTAAGCCACTAGTTGATATTCGGGATTTTAATGTGAGACATGGGCTAATTTTCCAATGAACGGCTAGTTCCCGCCTTCGGCCGGACTAAAAAACCGGAAAGCGACGGTTCTTTAAAAAAGTTTTTTCAACCACATGATGCCAGGTAATACAGTGTAGCAAAAGGCTGTAATTAGTATAACAAGTGGTTCTTTAAGCTCTTCAGGCTTGTCAGACTCTATTACAGATAAGGTAATGTCTGAAATGAAAATTGAATTTAAGATATAATCAGACATTAGAAGTTCGTACGAATGTTTTTTAGCAGCAATCAAAATTGCTGTAATCATAGGTACTGAGGGAAGGACCATGGCGCATCCGATGAAGCATGAAAAAAGCAATATATATATATATATATATATATATATGGGTGACATTAGGTTTTAAGCGGACAGAGGACTAGGTTTTAAAACGTTAATATGGGAGAGGCACGTTGTAAATGCCAGGAGGATTAGGTTAAAAGCGCAATAATATGGACCAGCTTCGCTGAACAACCCATATTTGCGGGTATTGCCCAGACAAAGATGCTGGCGGCAATCCTTCAATAACAGTTTAACAATTTGTCAGCACGACTTTGCAGCTATTACTATATTATGTAGTCGTGCTCAATAATAAAGTAGAGTCAAAACTGTATTCGCACTAACTTACGTAATACAACAGACTGAAAATAATATAACCGATTCTGCACTGACAGTGCAGAAAGCAACGCTTTAACTACAATTGCGTCGTTTATATTGGAAATATTAAATAAGCTTAACATTTCAAAATCAGCTGGAAAGCTGAAATAATTGGCTTATATGCATTTGTGAATTGTGGAGTGAAACATGAGTAATCGCGAATATGGGTTGTTCAGCGAAGCTGGTCCATATTATTGCGCTTTTAACCTAGTCCTCCTGGCATTTACAACCTGCCCCTCCCATATTAACGTTTTAAAACCTAGTCCTCTGTCCGCTTAAAACCTAATGTCACCCATATTGCATTTTTCATGCTCCATCGGAGCATTTTTATCCTTGTCCTATTTCATTTTTAAGGTTCTCAGTAAAACTCAAGTAAAAATGTCAAAGTTTCAAAAAAAGAAATTTTAAAAATTCCGCCAATCATTAATCGTCAACTGCACGTATATACAGAACAAAGAAGCTTGAAAAGTTCCAATTCCTTATTTTTTCTTGATTTAGACGGAGATCCAACCAGGGGCGCACATAAGGGGGGGCGGGGGGCCGCCCCCCCCCCGAAACCAGATGTAAAGGAAAAATTTTATTGTCCGCGCGCAGCGCGGACGTAAAATTTCAAAAATTTTCGCGCCTTCGGCGCGAAATTTACCTCACTTTTGCTTAATTTACCCTTATTTCAGCGTTTTAAACCTTTAAATAGCAACTTTTTCAAAAATTTTCGCGCCTGTGGCGCGAAATTTTTTTATTTTTTGCTGAATTGACGCTTATTTTTGCATTTTAAACGTTGTTGTCCAAAATTTTTCAACTCTGGGGGGGCGATGCCCCCAGACCCCCCAAATTTTTCTGAGGCCCGCCCCCCCTGAAAAAAGTTCCTATGTGCGCCACTGGATCCAACATCCAGTACCTATGGTTACAACAGTTTTAGTTGCTGCTAAAAACTTATTCGGCACGATTTCTAATGCTCTTCTGCAGTTATATGCAAATTCAATTTCAATTTCAGACGATTGCAACTTATCTGTAGCTAAAGTCTGACCAAAAAATGTAGGGAGCGAAATTGTTTTGTTTATACTGAATTACCTGTACATTTTTGCTGCAGCAATGTATATATTACCTGAACCGTCATGGCATGAACTTTCTTTTGGTTGAAAAACTTTTTTAAAAAATTAAAATTCATCAAAAGAAGCCGATTTTTTAGGTTTTGAAAGATCAGTAGAAGACAGGAACTAGCCGTTCGGTGGAAAATTAGCCCATGTCTCACACATTTAGAATCCCGAATATCAGCTAATTTCGTCAAAAATTGCGATAGTTATTCTATTTTTTCGATTTTCAAAATCCTTTGATCTTTGCCGCTTTTCCAACTTTGATTGGCCATTACTCGCGACTCACTCAATGCAAAAAATTTTTAATTAGATTTTCATGACCGCTTACGTGTCAGCTTTCATGTGATATATGTGGTTTTTTAAAGTTTGAAAATCGATTTTTTCGAAAAATACCACTTTTTGACCCAAAATTTCGACAATGCGAATCCAGCAAAAGTGGGTAAAAATAAGATTATCATAAAGTTTAATCCGAGCTGAATCCAACGATATAAAGGTTTTGTGGCTACGGCTTAAATTGCCCCAGCAACGAATTTTTAAACAATTTCCTATTTCAGCTGATTTCTGACAAGTTGTGCTATATTGTGCATTGATTTGCCGCTAATAGTGTAAACTAAAGTCTGACACAAAAATGTGTGTACAAAATCTGTAAGACCTCCAGTGAACTTAATATACGTCGTAACCACATAAAACCATATATTTTCGGAATCCTTGCAGCGAAACGAACATTTGTATAAAATTTAAAATTTTTTAAAATTTCAAAAATTTTAAAATATCGGTTTATCGGGGAATTTTTTCGGACCATTCAAGCTATTCAGCTCATTCGTTCTGAAAAATTTGCCCGTCCGAAGACGCATCGATTGACACAAGAACGAAAAAAATTGGTTGAGAAATAAGCATTTTATTCCAAAATTTCGTTTTTCCATTTCCTTTGATGTTTGCCGCTTTTTGCAACTTTGACTGGTTATTACTCGCGACTCGCTCAACGAAAAATTTTTTCGATTAGATATTCAGGACCGCCTAGGCGCCCGCTTTCACCTGATATATGTGATTTTTCAAATTTTTAAAGTCGAGTTTTTTGAAAAATACCACTTTTTGACCAAAAATTTGGCAAAGCAGATTTAACAAAAGTGAGTAAAAATAACATAATCATAAAATTCAAGCTGAGCTGAATTCAACGATGTAACGCTTTTGTTGCTACGACTTATATTGCGCCAGCAATGAATTTTTAAACAATATCCCTTATTTCAGCTGGTTTTGCTAGTTACACTGCTTCAGTCAAATCATGGCGGCAACATCAAAGAGAGCCACAAACCAGCTGAAATTAAGGATATTCTTTAAAAATTATTCCTGCGCAATATAAGTCGTAGCAACAAAGCTTATATCGTTGGATTCACTCACTTAATTTTATGATTATGTTCTTTTTACTCACTTTTGTTAATCTGCCCGAAATTTTTTGTCAAAAAGTGGTATTTTTCAAAAAACTCACTTTCAAAATTTGAAAAATCACAGAAACGAATTTTTAAACAATTTCCTATTTCAGCTGATTTCTGACAAGTTGTGCTATATTGTGCATTGATTTGCCGCTAATAGTGTAAACTAGCCAAAAACCGGCTAAAAAGCGAAATTTTTTAAAAATTCGTTGCGGATGCAATATAAGTCGTAGCCACGAAAACTTTATATCGTTGGATTCAGCTCAGATTAAACTTTATGATAATATTAGTTTTACCCACTTTTGCTGGATTCGCCTTGTCGAAATTTTGGGTCAAAAAGTGGTATTTTTCGAAAAAATCGATTTTCAAATTTTGACAAACCATGAAAGCTGACACGTAAGCGGTCCTTAAAATCCAATTAAAAAATTTTTGCATTGAGTGAGTCACGAGTAATAGCCAGTCAAAGTTGGAAAAGCGGCAAAGATCAAAGGATTTTGAAAATCGAAAAAATTGAATAACTACTTTTATTTCCTTTTTTTTCGCCCAAAATTCTTTTTATTTCCTTTTTTCTGGCTGACTTCAAAAGTCTAGGAATTTACAAACTTTTTACGCAAAATTTACGTTTTTGCCTACATTTTTTCAAAAATTTCCGGCTTCGCCGGGATGTGATCGTATGGATTTTAATTTCAAAGTTGGTTTTATATTGTGGACATATATATTTAATAGTAACTTTACTTGGCTTTACGTTTTGTATTTTGATCTATTTGGCTGGAAAAGTGTATATAGTTTAAAGCTATAGTAACGGCTGAGTTTTTGCAGTTTCTAGAGTGCACGAAATAGCAAATTTTAACGATTTTATTCTTTTCAGCACATGTATTTTTGTTACGCAACGCTAAGATTATATAAATTTTGATGGTTGTAGGTCGTTTCCAAAACTTCTCGTTTTATCGTTGAGATTTTCAAATATTATCTGAAATAGTTTACAATGACAGCATGTTTTCTTTATGAATGCGAGCTTGTTTATAAAGTTTTAAAAAAGTGAAATGTATTACGTAACAATGCGGAATTTGATAGGAGGTTCGTGTTAACCTGGACCGGTGCTATTTAATCTTGTCGTCCAAGATAATTGCTTTTCTTTCTGGAATAGTGAAAACTTCTGGAGCTAAAATTTTTTGAATAAAATATGTTTCTGTTATTTCAGTTTTACTTCTCTTTCTCTTTTCTCAATTTTATCGACTACCTTCCCACCTAGGGTTTAAAGAATATTATGAAAAATTTTAATTTAGACCCTCAATTTCCAGGCCCCGGGCAGGCTCCGGTAGTTTGGAATTTTCGAACATTTTCCAGCACTTAATTTTTCGAAATTCCAAGTTATCATAAAAATCTGAAAATTTTCTAGCTTATCATAAAAATCTAAAAGTCCACCACTGTCTAGTCCCTGCCTACTATAAGTCTGTGCACTAGGGTAGCCAGAAAATAATTCCGGAGGGGGCAAGCCAAAAATGCTTTGAAATTTCTACCGCAGCTGAGCCGTTGGTGGAAAATTTCAAGCAAAATCTAGTGTTTTTTGAGATATTTTCGTTCAAAAATAGCGCCGCAGGCCAAACTTTTTTGAAATATTTATTCACGCTGCTTTTATATACTCATTAAAAATCTTTGTTTTGTCTCCGTTTTCGGGGGGAGCATCATGCCCCCTCGCCCCCCCCCCGGCTGCGCGCCTGAGTCTGTGTGTATATACCTACCTTCTTTGTACCTTCTTTGTTGAGACATCATGTTACTGATGATTTTAAATATGATATATGCATAAAAGTTTACAGGCGGCACTACAGATTTCAGGAGCCATTTTCAGATGTCAATATAAAAAATCGCTCGGCTTCGTCGAATCTATCCGATCAGAATAAAGTTTTAAAGCAAAAATAATATTGATGCGTTAGCGTAGTAGCAAGAAAATCGCCTTTAAAGTTTGTTATTTTTGCCAGTTTTTATCGGGAAAATTCCTTTTTTTTCCTTTTTTTCTGTTTCAAAATTCCTTTTTTATTCCTTTTTTCTGAGGAAGACCGCGCAACAGCCCTGGCCTACGGGGCCTATTTACCACTGGTCAAACGGCCTAAAACTGCGTTTTTCGGCATTGTGGTCGGGGGCATATATACTAAATCGACTACGCTCGTTTCAATCAGCATATTGCCGAAATCGGTGGAAGTGAAGTGAAGTTCTCTTTGAATGGCTTGAAATTATTATTAACAGGATAACGGCTGTCATGGCTTACTGAGCCTAATTTGCAGGTTGTGTATAGTTTATATGCTTACACAAATGGCGTATATATAGTCAGGGCGGGGAAAAAACACATATACGGAACTAAGGCTGTAACTTTTTTGTCTTAAGGCTGAGAGAGCTTGCGTTTGTACCATGGTGTATATCGCTCCTAGTTCTATCGATTCATGTGTAGAAATCCGCCTGATCCCTTGTAGATCAGTAGCAATAATTGATTTTGTCTGTGTTTTTTCGGGTCTTTCCCATTATCCCCCCCCATAGCTTCGTAGAAGTACTGAAGATGCATACTTTGACGGATTGAGTTGAAATTTGGTAGGGGTAGGTTTTCGGACCTGCTGATTTCAAAAATGCAAAAATTTTAAAATTTTAAAAAGTTTTTAAAAAATTTTAAAATTTTAGTTTGGTAAGGGGGGACCAAGAGGAACAGAAAAATTTTTTGTCTTCGATTTTGCTGAAAGGATGTATGTAGGGGTTTTCGGGGTCGTAGAACACGAATCTGAAATCCGTTTTTCGATCCAGTTTTTTGTTAGCTCAATATAAGCTAAAGTTCTAAGCTTAAGATGTAAGCTTACCCTGAGCTAACGAAAAGCTGGATCGAAAAAAGGATTTAGATTCGTGTTCTACGACCCCGAAAACCCCTGTATACATCTTTTCAGCAAAATCGAAGACAAAAAAGTTTTCGGTTCCTCTTGGTCCCCCCTTACCAAACTAAAATTTTAAAATTTTTAAAAACTTTTTAAAATTTTAAAATTTTTGCATTTTTGAAATCAGCAGGTCCGAAAACCTACCCTTACTAAATTTCAACTCAATCCGTCAAAGTGTGCATCCTCAGTATTTCTACGAAGCTATGGGGGGGATAATGGGAAAGACCCGTTTTTTCTCCCCGCAATTTGGGGAAAAAACACACCGGCGGGGAAAAAAAACACGGTGCTAAAAATGATCCTGGGTGTTCCGCGGGACACTAATTGTTACATATTAAAGGTTGCTTGTACATTTTTGGCCATGCTAAATAACATAGTGCACTTTGTTTCCAGTAGAAAGCTGCTTATCAGACATAGTCAGATGCATTTTATGTCAAGGCCCCTGAACCCACGAAATGATCGCAAATCGCAGCAAAAGCGGCACCAGACAACTATAAATATACCAAAACACTTGCAAATGTCATTGTTTATCATTATTTAAGTTAGTTTTGGCGTTAAATTGCAATTTCATTAAGTTTTTTAAGATTTTTAAAAATTTGCCTTGTAATCATATGAAACCTGGCACGATGATGCAGCAAATTTTAATCCTTAATTTATGAGCTATTAGAGGCTCTAAGTGCATATTTTTTGAACCAAAATTACAAAACAAGACCCGCTTTATCGTTTAAGAGCATCAGAATTGCTCAGAACTACATATTGGACTATTTGTGAAAATTGGGTGGTGTGTTTTTTTCCCCGCTGAGGGGTCAAAATGGGCGGGGAGAAAAAACACACCCAGTACTCAGCCTGCATAAAAGGCAGGAGGCTGCCGTCTATACCAAACGCTAGAGGGGGTCCACATATACCCCTATGCCAAAGACTAGCTAGGTTTTCCTTATAGGTGTCTAGAAATAAGCTTAGCAAAATTTAAAATTTCTTAGGTTTCAGAGGTGTTTTCAGGGGTCAACTTTGGAACACTGTCAGAATAGACCGCTTTGGCCAATACCAACCATATGGGTATGGTTTTACTGTAAAAAGATAGCGCTTTCATTTGCACTATACTAGGTCTCTATATCTGCTACCTTGAGTTCTCTAGGTGGGTGTGTTTTTCCCGCCCTGACTATATATATATATATATATATATATATATATATATATATATATATATATATATATATATATATATATATATATATATATATATATATATATATATATATATATAATGCAATGATGCATTAGACTCTTGGAGGAGAATCTGTAAAATGACAGAAGGACAAGAAACAAAAATGCTCCTCTGGAGCATGAAAAAAGTAATATGGGTGATGGTGAGGTTGCAAAATGAAGAGAGGACTAGTTTTTAAAGTACTTAATATGGGGCTAGGTTCAAAAATAGAAGAGGACTAGGTTGTGAGCGAATTAATATGGGCACAGCTTCGCTGAACAACCCATATTCGCGGGATTTCACTTTTCGTCTTAGCTTTTGTCGCACACAGACCTATCAATGCCAGTCAATAAAAACTAAAGAAGTTGAATACTCTTTGGATATAGTTGTTTGCATATATACACTCTTAGACTAGCTAGGAATATATGTACGTGATTTATTATCATTTGGTCGTGTTGAACTGCGGAAAGCAACGAGAAGAGATCTATTGACATGATGCAAAATCTATTGGTTTGTGCAGGGAGGAAATAGAAGATCAAAATCCTAAAATTATTCTTGAAATATAAATTTTCCGTATAAATGGATAAAGTGTGTACTCTGGTTAGTATAAAGCGTTTCTGGAAGAAACGTTTTTGCTAAAATAAAAGTTCGATTCAAGCTAGAATATGTAGCAGTATATAGATTATGCGTTATATATATAAACTAAATGTAGCGTGGGTGGATATGCATAATGAAAGAGTTACATGTATAAACCGCGAATATGGGTTGTTCAGCGAAGCTGTGCCCATATTAATTCGCTCACAACCTAGTCCTCTTCTATTTTTGAACCTAGCCCCATATTAAGTACTTTAAAAACTAGTCCTCTCTTCATTTTGCAACCTCACCATCACCCATATTACTTTTTTCATGCTCCAGAGGAGCATTTTTGTTTCTTGTATATATATATATATATATATATATATATATATATATATTTATATATATATATATATATATTTATATGTATATATATTTTGTCTGTATGTCGTGCTAGGCTTATATACCTAAGCATAGCGGATTTGAGGTTTTGGGGGTAGAAAAAGATTGAAATAGGAGTGATTTGGTGATGGCCCGAAACTGATCTATTTATTTACGATATATTAAGCGTATAGTAAAGGTTCGAAAAAATAATACGATTTGGCAACTTTTTGGATAACTTTTTATAGGATTGCAGTAGAGATCCCGGATATGGCCCAGCATGTGTGGGGTGAGGTCTAGTTTCTTCCCATGTCCAAAGTTCCCGGGCAAGGGCTGTGCTTTCAGAAAAATTTTGAAAATTGACTTTATTTTTTTCGGACCCAAATCGAAAAAAAATATATACACGGGGTCGAAAAAAAATACAGGGCCAAAAATTCGCCCCTTCATTATCTAGTGCCAAAATGACTATACAAATCGTATATACAGATGCTGCTCATGCATTTTCCGTTGACTATTGACCCATCTTTCTAGTCTATGGTGGTTAATTTTCATTAGATAGGCCGCCTACCGCATATGGCCCGAAAAACTTTTTCATCTGGCCAGATACTGTTTTTATCACGCAGTAATGTCTATAATGTTGCTTATTCAGTGGCCATATTTTGTTTTTTATTCTTAACAAACGTAACGACAAAGAATAAATATCCAGCAGACATCTAGAAGACCTTCTGAAAACCGTCATAGATGGTCATGGCTGTTAACATGAGTTCTGGAATCCCAATGCCTACCGGAAGGGGTCGTCTACGTTGTTAATTCTCTAGCCATTGGCACAATTCATTATAAACCATCATTTAGCTCATTCAAAGTCGAAAAAATTAAGAGTTTTCAGTTCAGTGCTGAAAGCTTGTCTGCTGAGGAACCTGGCAGCCCGATCTAAGCATGTGAACGTAGCAAAAGTCGTTATAGTTTACCATATGGTATTATTTTATTAAGTTTACTCTACGTAGATTCGTAATTGTCCTGTCTTTTTCAACTCGTTTCAATGCTCTAACTACCCGGAATATCGTCGACTTTTGTTACCGAGGCTGTAGCAAGCAATTTACAGCGGCTTGAGGTCCTGAAAATGCTGTACTTACAGTCTACTCGCTTCTAAAATTGAATCAGTATTACTGGAATCACTGCAATTGCTGTGAATGCTAGCATAAAACAGCGCTAAAAGTCATCCCAGTAAAGTTCTGGTCAGTTGAGGACAAATTTTCAAGCCAATCATACGACACTGTAGTAAGATAAAGATTGACCCCTTGGAACCAACCCAGGAGACCGTCAGTGCATGCTACAGCCATAAATGCTGCTAAAAACGCGGAAACTCGACACCTGGTCGATTTCTAGCAGCTAAAATAAGAATTTTTAGGTGTATTTTTATTTCGGACCCAAGTGCCCAGCGGGTCCGAAAAAAATACACCCGCTGCTGCGCAACTGTGCGGCGCAGGGGCGCCCGAACCTATTGCCAAAAAACTAGAAGCAATGTGTATTATGTTAAAACAATAGGTGCTACTATAGCTTTAGTGTAGCGAACAAGAGCCAAAAAGTTGCCAACTAATCCAAAAGTTGAAAACCAACTTTTTCATAGTACCATTTTTGAGTCCTCAGTCTGCGTGAGTGCGGG